>ML682065.1:8413734-8450028 GCA_007922195.1 Podocnemis expansa
TTCTTTCTTTCTTTCTTTCTTTCTTTCTTTCTTTCTTTCTTTCTTTCAAAAAGGGCTAGCCTGATTTGTTGGAGTTGTTATAACAATGGTAAAGTTATCAAATTCATATGAAACTATGGCCGAGTGGTTCTTTTGGGTGTTTGAAAAGTATATTTAAAGTGATAAAGAACAAACACCCATTTCAAGTCTGCTAATATAGACTTTTATCATCTTCTTATGGATTCACAATTCCCTCAGTTTTACATTGTGTTCAAATGAAAGAAATAAGAAGTTTATATTGGTGAAGGATATTTTGCTTATGTAACTTGTTCTTGCTCTTCCTGATGCCCCCCCCCCATGATTGATGCAATTTAGTCTTTAAATGGTTGTCTTATTTGTGCATATGGCAACAGACTGAAGTACTTACAGGAACTTGTCAGTCCTTCATTCTTCCAAAGTAGATGACTTAAATTTCAAACACTCTTGTGAGCCTTGGATACTTGATTTAAAAACAAAACAAAACAAAACAAAAATATGCATGATGCTGTCTGCTGTGCATGGATATTAAAGTCCCCATGATGCATTTTGTAGGACCCTGCCTAAGGAATGGACTTCAAAAATCATGGTATGTGTTAAAATGTGGTGCCTATCCCCATTTCCTTTCTCCCAGCAAATTGAAGGGATAGATTTCAACAGTATCTCTAAAAGATCAAGCTGTGGGAATGCAATGCTCCAACAGTAGATAACATAGAGCCAGCCTGTGAGTCAATTTTAAGACCCTATTTTCAAAAGTTCACTCACACTTTTGTGCATACCCTGACTCAGAGTCTGTGAAGCTGAGCAAGTGGAAAAACAAGCAGGAACGTTTTAAACATGGGTGTAAAAGTAGCTGATCACGATTACTGATCTCAATGTAGAAACGAATCAGCCTCAGAAGAAAATGAGGTTGTTTTATTCTCTAAGGTTGAAAGCCCTTAACAGAAAATAGGATGTGTATGTGAAGCCAGCTTAGAGATGGATCTGAGTTGTGTCTGGAGTGGATATTGAGGTTCCGTATAACTCCTGTAGAATTTTATTACACAAAAATACCTTATTTTGCATGACTAGGCTTTAGTCTTTTTAAGTCTACCACCTAAATCAAACTAGAAGTTTTCTTCTTTGAGATACTGTGGTTTATAAAACAGTAAATGTCAGATATTGAAGAAACAGCTGTATTTTCTTTCAGAATGCTTTTTGGGAGTAAACCACTTAAACACAGAGCTTTCTAAGTGCCTTTACCTCTGTTACAAATTTCTCCTTGTGCCCTAACTTGATGTCATTTGTCCATATCATTTTGAATGTTGTCCCAGGCTGTTCCATTATGGCTAGATTATCAGAACCCTTACTTGGCTGCATGTGGTAGTTAGAAGACTCACTTGTTCCCTGTTCAGATTTTGACTTTGGCTGCGGGAGCTAGAGCAGAGGCTATTCGCCCAGCCTTGTCAGCTAAGAGCAGTTGGGAGTTGAGCTGAGAGGAGTGGGAATGAGGATCTCTGGCTCCACCTCTCTCTAGTGTGTTTGACAACTGCAAGAGCTGGCTGAGTGCATGGCAGTGGCATACCATGGGTCTCTGGCAACCACAAGCCAGTGCTTCCATAGGCATCCCCCACCCTCTGGGCAGGGCAGGAGGGGTCCCTGGCTCCCACCAAATAGTACCACCCCAGTTGCCCTGGGTAGGGAGGAAGGACATGCTCTTTCCTTCTGCCATGCCCTGGGGAGTTTCTGGAACTCATGGTAGTGGCAGAGCTTGGCTCTGGCCATGCTCCACCACCATCCCTTCCCCTCCATGCAGTTGTCTGCTATGTGGTGCCCATCTCTCTTGTTGCAGCCTATCAGCACAATCAATCTGGTGCAGGCTTCATAGCAGGAGGGTATGACCCATCCTCTTGCCACATGCTAGCAGGGGTGGGGAAGTTCTTCCTCCTGATCACCTATAGCTCCCCACCCATCACCTGCCCCAAGCTCCATCCAGCCACTCCTCAGAGTTGCATGCAACCCCTTTCCCTGTGCTTCTTAAAAGGTCCTGTCGATGCCCCCATCCTTGCCAGCATCTGGCTCTTTCCACTCCCCAATCGGTACATCACTGGTGCCTTGTGGCTGTGGAGTAAATTGACTCCTGAAAAATACCCAGAACAAGATGTGAGCTGATGAAAAGCCAGACTATGAGACAGAAGTCCTTTGGTTTGCTCCTGGAGTGGGTCAGCTACACACAGCCCCTTATTAATGGCAGATTTTAATGTCTCAGCCTAGCTGTCAGGAAAATGATAGATGACTGTAGCACATAGAATGGAGGTATTAACAGAACCAGACACTGGGATGTTATAGTGATGGGTAGCAGTCAATGATTTCTCCAGCAGTGGAAAAGAAAAGACAATTTATTTTTTTCACTTCCACTTTATCTTCTGTCTAACTTGCTACGTGCACTCTTTGTACATGTATCCCCTCAGTGATTCTGCCAATGTTTCATTTCCATACTGTCACACTTAGTTATTTCTTCCTCCAGTGCTCAACATCAAAACTCATATTTAATTCACACTCTTTAAGCCAAATGAAGATGGCCCCATTTTCTTTTCCTTGTCATGTGCACATAACCATGTAGGAAGAAGAGCAGCTGATTTCCCATTATAAACAGAAATGTGCTCTTCATGTTGAAGATCTGACTCTAATCTAAATACAGTCAAAGAACCCATGATGTTATGTTTGAGGATGTTACGTTAGAGGATTTGGATCAGTTCCTAGAGAACAAGACAAAAACCATAATCCTAGCTGACAATGATTACCACCTCTTGTGGCAGATCAAGCAGGAAATATGAATGTGGACCCTTTCTCCCACTGAAGTGGTTAAAGATGAGGTATACGGCCAGGACAGTGAGGAGAAAATTTCACTGATGACATCTGTGAACCCTGTGTTCTATATAATTATTATGGTTGTTTTTTTGGATAGGGTAACTCCTAGGATTATTATTAATTATTCAATATTATACAATATATTCTTAAATATTGGTATTGTTAAAATGTTGATATTAATGATTTATTGATTTTTTAAAGTATTTTTGTGTTTGGTCAGTATATTTTCCCCTAAACCACAATAAAAGGGCATCAAACTAATGCAAGACAATTGTAGACCTATGCTAATAAATAATCACCCACCCTCAACCAGATCAGAGAACCTAGTAACAATGTAAATATAACAGAAACAAATTGGTTTCCTCACACAACCCCCACAGAGCTCACAGCTCACACCGCCCCTATCTAATACTATTCAACACCCAGTTTCATTGGGGAAGGAAGAAGAGGTAGATCTTGCAGCATGGTCAGAAAGCTAACAATCTCACTCAATGGGTCTGAGGAAAGAAAATGTTCTGATGGTATAGGTCTATGCAGAGTGTTTAGTTTCCCACATCACCAAGATGGCATATTTCAAAACTTTGTACAACTTTAAAAAAAAAAAGTTGAAATCATCATCTACATTTCCTTTGATGGGGAAGACTGAATTTGCTTTGAGCACTTCTTTTTTCCTACCAGTCTGTTTATTATCCTTTCCCATAGACTTCCTTTCCTGAAGATTATGAAGTGTGCTCTGGCACTAAAAATGTTAGTCTCCCTTTATAGACCAATTAGTATTATTTTGAAATATTGCATTTCAGCAGTTCATATATCCGAAAGATATGCATTCATGAAACTGCATTCATCTTGTTAACAGAGTTAAGAAAAATCACAGCAAGGCAATGATTCATTTGTGAAAGAAACCAGAAATGGAACAACTTAATTTTTAAGACAATTCAATTTCAGGTCCTGACTGCCTGGGCAGACAAGTTAATTTAAAAGAAAAAAGAAACAGCATTTTCTGAGCAGGTAGTCGATGAAATAAGAACTTACTGTACACTGGAGTTTGTCTCTATCTTTTATAAGCCTGTCATTGCCACCTCCTCTCTCTCTCACCCTCCCTCTTTTTGTAGACCCCTGAAGAGTTAGAAGATGATTCAGACTTTGAACAAGAAGATTATGATGTTCGCAGCCGAACAAGTGTTCAGACTGAAGATGACCAGCTTATTGCTGGACAGAGTGCAAGGGTGCGTATAAAATCTGTATACTGTATTAACTCTGTATATAGCTCTAAATGGAAAGCTGTGCCACTGGTGATTTGGTGATTTTAAATTTTGGGGGTCACTTCGCAAAGGAGTCTGGCAATTCTGGTTTTCAGATATAGATATTTATTTAGGTCTTTTCATTTTCGGTGCATATGGAAAGAACCATGATTATTAAATGATATTGTCAGGATTATGTGGTGTCTCGCATGAGTCTTTTGCTCAGGGTAGAACTCTACCACAAGGCCTTGAATATTTTGAATGTACTATAGCTGAAAGTATTCAGGAAATTTAATAATAATAATAATAATTAATAATAGTATAACCGTAAAGGTGGAGTGTGCAGGATCTGAAGATATCCTCACATTTGTCATGTTCCCCTAAGTGCTGACTTGTCTAGGAAAGCTCTTTAAGGCGCTGCATAGCCTCTGTAATGTACTTGTAATTGAAGACATTTGTTACTGAGTCAGTGTAATTTTACCAGCATAATTATATCATGATAAACTGGAGACATTGTGATTTGTGACCTTAATTTATGCATGGGGATTGCAATTTGAGCTGACAAATGCTTCAGGGGTCAGAGATGCTAGAGAAATGAAGTTGGTTGACCCTTAGGATTATTATATCCTCTGATTAATGTTTACCTTTTGCTAAGTAGGCTGCTCAGTTCAGATAAGAAATCAAGTGAACCCTGCATTGTTAACAAACCATGTGAAAAAGTATTTGACTGGAAAGGGAGTTCAAAATGCTTCTTTTCTTTCAAATCTGATATAGAAGCTATGGAGAGATGTAATGAACTGGCAAATATCCATCTTATTTTTATGATTATTGTGCGTGCTTCTCGATATGTTTATTTATAATTAGTTAACTTACTCTTCAAGTGGATCAAAAGAGAGTCTCTAGGGAAAAGTGCCATGGGGATCCTTTGTTGTTTTGCTGAAATAGACTAACACAGCTACCCCTATGGAACTTGTCACAATAGCCTTGATGAGGAACATCTCTATAAACACTGAAAACCCACAGAGGTATTAACTTCTTGGTCCAAACCCTTTTGAGCTTCTTACCATGGCTGAAAATCTGACAATCTAAAGATGTTAAAAGGGAGGAGGAAGTTGTCGACTGTGGCAGGCTGATATAGACAGAAAGAGGATCTGTAACTTGATTCCCAGGAGAATGGCTGCACCAAGGATATGTCATGTCATCCTCAGGGCTTCAGGGGAAGTCAAGTGTAGGTAAAATAGTGGCCATATGAGAGCTCTGTGTAGTTTTATATCCATGTCTGAGTGCTGTGAATCTTTCAGCAAATACATTTTGAAGAAATTTTGAAGGAATTGCTTCTGTTGCAGTGCACACCTTTGCTGTCCACAGGGTCCTGAAAGAAAGTCCTTGCAGGTGCCAAACTCGTTAGGTCTGTAAGATATCATGGTTGATAACCAGGAAGATTGTAACCCAGAGACCTTGTCGGAGAGTGGTTGGTCACAATGTCCCCTCTAAACAGGGGTTGAGGAACAGGCCTGTCATTTGAAAAAGGTGCTTTTGTGGGATTGGGAAAGGATCTCAGAGATGCAGCCTTCCCAGGGATCATGATGGATATATCTCAGACAATTTTATGGTTAAAGGAGCATAAAATAATGTTTAATGCATTCTCAATGACTGTGAGATTGGCTACTGAAGTAAACTCAACTGTAAAATAATTCCTGGTGTTCTTCAGTTGATTCAGATTCTGTCTTTATTCCATTCCTGGCTAAACCTGTGACTGTGAGATCATATTACTCTTTCAGTTCTTAAAAGTAAATCTTGATGAAAAGCTCCTGGGACCATCACAAGATCTTCATGAAGGACTGAATCCAGCTAGGGGCTGAGTGGTCTCCAATCTTGTTATTGTGATTATTGTGGTTTTGCAATTGTGCTCAGTGCTGGACAAACATAACAGTCACTGCCCCAAAAGCCTTGGGGTCTGAATATAAAACAAGATTACAACAGCAACAGAGAGAAAACAAGGTGAAAATGAACAAGGAGTCTGGTGTCACTTATAAAGACTAACAAAATGATTTATTGCATGAGCTTTCATGGGAGAAAATCCCACTTCATCAGATGCTTGAAGATGGAGAAGTGAGATGATGATGATCTGTGTGATGCACATAAGCCATATAAGCCTTGAGCTGAAGGGATTTTGCCATATAGGATTCGACTTTGGAGAAAAAAGTTAGGTTTTTGATTAGAGGCTATAATTGATTTGCACAACACGCCTATTCCATAAAAGCTATTACCACTTCAGTTGAAAGGCTTGGCATCTATCTTTGATGGGAAATAAAACCTGAATATATGAGCTGCATTTGTTTTTGGATGTGACTCCTTAGAAATGAATCAGCAACTGAGAAAGAATTGTTAAGACATAGTGTTCCAGCTCCTTTGAAGTTCAGGTTAGACTGCCCACAAAGACTGGAGCCACACAGAAGTAATATAGATTATTTCTGAAGGATTAGTTGTGTTAATCTAATTCAGCAAAACAAACAAAGGGTACATCTACACTGAGCCTTAAATTGACTTAAGAAAAGCCATGTCCACAATGGGCTTTTATTAAGTCGACTTAAGCACTTGCTTAAGTCAATTTAACTCCAGCCCTTAAAGTTGTCTTAAGCATTAGTATCGACTTTCTTAAGTCAACTTAATGCATTGTAGATAGGATCATCTACACTGTAAGCTTTAAGTCAGCTTAATAAAGTAGACTTAACAGAGCCCTTCAGTGTGGATGTAGCCTTTAAGTGGACTTTGTTAAGTTGACTTAACTGAGGCCTCTAGTATAAACATAGCCAAAGTCCTGTGGCACTTTTAAAGACTAACAAACCTTCTTCTTCTTCTTCTTCATCTTCTTCAGCTTTGTGTTCATACAGAGCTTTGGTTTCATATCCCATTAGTGGCAATGGATTAATCAGTTCTAGACCATTTACCTATATATATATATTGAGTTTAACTTACAGTGCATTCTTCCTTTGGAAAGACTAATGTGTTAACATTTGAAACAACAGAGTTACATTGATAAGGCCTAATTAAAAGTCATGTGTTGAATTTTAATTTGATTAACTTGCAAATTTCTCATTTTTGATCTACTGTTTATAGATAACCTTTTTTAATTCCAGTTTCAGAAAAGGTCAACTATGAATTTTTAATAGCCATGAGCATTTTCAAAATATGTAGATAAAGACTTCAGCTGATTGAAGGTGACATAAACAAGAAAAAATGTAATGGCACTTAAATGTGTCACACCCCATTAAATGCATAATGCGGTCTTCAGAACCCTAAGGCCAAATAGCATCTCATCTTGGAAATCATTGTTAAAAGTGGCCATTTGATCTTCAAAAGTAACTTTCATAATTTTGCCACCTTTGTGGTAATTTTCCTTCTTTGTTGATAGTCAAGGCAAATTAGAATCAACCTATTTAGTGCCATTTTGCATATCATCCAAGAACTAATTAAAACACTAAATGTTATTGAAAGGTACATTCATTTCAGTTCATTTAAAGCATATTCACTCGCATGCCATGGCTTATTCTAACCTCAGGTTAAGTGGAAAACCAGGCTGTTTCTGACAGTCCGTGGGATATGAGAGAAGTGGAGGTGCTTGAAGCAAAACTATGGGGCTGCCAGTTGGAGTATACTTCCTTCATATTTGACTTGTCTATAGTTTGATAAAATAAAAACATTCATGCTTTTAATTTGATTGTAGTGGCTTCTGATCACTTTACAATGTCATGGATGTACAGCCTTGAAACCTGCAAATGTTTAACAAGACTACAAAACTCCTTTGTTTTACAGCAATATGCTATAGTTATTCCTGGAATGGCATCTAGTGAAATCAGAATTTAGACCATATTATTTAAAGGATGGACTTTAATTTTTAAAGGTTTGATAGCGTGTATACACTTAATGAGAAATCAGTACTGAACATGAGTTTCCAGTAGGCAACTCCTATTTTAAAAGACCATTTTTGAAGCATACTTTTGAGGCTTCTAGTTCAGTTTTGCTTGTCATATGGTTATACACACGTTACTAGACAATTTGGTCCACATAAGGCAACCAGGGCCACTTATGACAGATTCTACAGGGCAACATCCTCTGCTTGTATAAATCCATTCAATCAAACACAAGTGAAAGAAGCCATGATGATTTACAGAAGGTAAGTTTTGCTTGGTTTCTGCTATTCTGTATTCCTGTAAATTAGCTATTTGAGGTTTTATTTTCAGCATGGAATTATAAGAGGGACTATCTCCAAAGAGGCTATGTGTACCTTTCGTATGTAGAGATTTCAGAATAAGAATCCTATCCTAAAAGGTATTGCATACTAGCTATGACAGCACCCTGAACTCCCTCTGCAGATATTGGATGTTGTGGCTGCTCAGCACATTGTCAGATTAGACTGTTAGAAGCTAAAATGGTTTCTAGGTTGCATTTTTTCATGCACAACTCTTCTGCATTTTATTTAGGCTATCATGGCTCAACTCCCCCAGGAAGAAAAGGCTAAGATTGCAGAGCAGGTAGAGATATTCCACCAAGAAAAGAGCAAACTGGATGCTGAGGTGGCCAAATGGGATGACAGTGGTAATGACATCATTGTGTTAGCAAAACAGATGTGCATGATTATGATGGAAATGACAGACTTTACTAGGTAAGCACACCCACAAAATGTGTACTGAATGTTTCCTCAGAAACTCTCCATTATTTCGATATTGTGATGTTTGGGGAACATGGAGAGTATTTATTGTGTTTAGCTAATGTGTCTATGCCAATCCTAATATTCCGGTCCTATAATCTCTGCACTGCTTATTGGGTTTTTTTAACACAAAGGTGATCTTCAATATTGTTTATAGACTAATCATTGTTAAGACCCCTATTTAGTACAGCACTTAAGGACAAGAAGAATTCCATACTGATTCAGCAAAGCACTTAACCACATGTTTAATAACACAAATGGTGAAATCATTTGCAAAGGTATGTTGCTTCCTATAACTAGGCCAGAATATCAAATGCACATTTTTTGAAACTCCCTTAGTGCGTTCACCTGAGGGATCAAAAAGCTAGTTTAAATTCCAAAGGTTACTGACATGCCCACACAGTTCCCTTTACCTGCTGATTTTGAACATTTCACCACTTAATACTAAACATGTATGGGTTTTGGTTGTTATTTGTGCATCATCTGCAATTGTAGCAGAAGAGTGCGGCAAAGATAATGTGTGACCTTATGTGCTATCAAATGACCTTTTGTCTAGCACAAGCTGAAATGTGTATCTTGCTCAACTTTCAACATTTCATCACATTGAATGTCAATCAAAAATAACGGCAAAAATTCTACTGAGTTAATTTTGATGACTGAATTTCTTTTTTCTTTTTTTTTAAGACAGTTATCAACTTCATCCAGAATTAATCTTATCAGGATTTGTCAATAAGAATGTATTTTTCTCTTTTCTTTCATATTATAATTCTAATTACAGTGTATCAAAAGGAATTTCTAATTACAATACATCAAAAGGCAATTCATTAATTTATCATTTAAATAACATTTTGTTCATTGACAGCCACATTGCATTGCTAGAACATTGATGGACATGATTATTCCCCTCAGTTCATTGTTGGTAAGGCCATATCTGGACATATTCTGTGTCCAGTTTTGGGCCCCCCACTTCAGAAAGATGTGAACAAATTGGAGAGAGTACAGCAGAGGGCAATGAAAATGATTAGGAGACTAAGGTACAGAATTTATGAGGAGAGGCTGAGGGAGCTGGGTTTATTTAATCTGCAGAAGAGAAGAGTGAGGAAGGATTCATAGCAGCCTTCAACTACCTGAAGAGGAGTTCCAAAGAGAAGATGATGAAGCTAGCCTGTTCTCAGTAATGGCAAATGACAGAACAAGGAACAGTGGTCTCAAGTTGCAGTGGTGGAGGTCTAGGTTGGATATTAAGAAAAACTTCTTCACTGGAAGATGGTGAAACGGTGGAATGGGATAACTAGGGAGGTGGTGGAATGTCCATTCTTTGTGGTTTCTAAGGCCCAGTTTGACAAAACCCTGTGGCTGAAATGATTTAGTTGAGGTTGTTCCTCTTTGAGAAGGGGTTTGGACTAGATCTCCTGAGGTCTCTTCCAACCTTAATGTTCTGATTTTTAATCACACTAGGGAGACCATTTTACATGGCTCTTTGAATATCACCATAATCAATTAAAGTTCAATTTAATCAAATTTTCTTACTGACCAAAATGTTCAAATTTTCTTCAGGATTTAAATTTGAACATCCAAATCCATATCTGAATCTTCAGTGAGGTTTCTTAATGCATGCTAGTGGTTTACAGGCTTCCTAGTAACTGGTACATTTGCCCCCATTTCAAAGTAAATACTTTTTACTTTGTCTCTATACAGTTAGCACAAGCCTATTACATACATGCAAATACTATGATTGCATGGTCAAATTATGCACATGTGCATGTAGTTTAATTGCATTTACAGTCACAAAGACCTTCACTCAGAAAAAAAGCATGCAGGTGTTTGAAAATCTGGCCTACAAGAAGTTTGTTTTGACCCCAATGGGTTACTGTTATAGAGCAAGTCTACACTGCAATTAGAGATGTGGCTGTCACATGGCAACATATACATTGTAGCTTTGATCTAGTTAGCTTGAATAAGAATAGCAAGAAAGTTGTAGCAGGACATGCTGGAATAGTTCACCCAGGTCCCCATGGTTAGCCCATGCAGCTAACTAAACTATCATGATTTCACCGCTATTGTAATTTGAGCTGGCTAGATCAAAGCTGTCTTGCATCTCAACACAAAGTGCAATCACACCATTGACTTCACTGTAGACATATGCATAGAAGTCTCTGAACAGCATTATATAATTCTAAATTTATTTGAGCTTTTGTCATCATCCTATTCTAGCAGTAGGAGTCACCAAACCTGTTCATCTGTTGTCCAGCATAAATCCTATAGTACAACTTCCTATAGTGAAAGCCTTTGTAGACAGAGGGCTCCGGACTAGGATCTGAGACTCATCTCACTTAGGTCAATATTTGCCTTTCAGTATCAAAGCCTATGTTGCATCATCATAAATCTCCTCTGGCTAAAATGTGGTGTGAGTAATCAACAAGATATGTCACCCTTCAAAAGTTAAAAAGTTATCTCTGCAGTGCTACAGCTGTGCTGTCTAGGGGAGCAAATGCTCCACAAAAGTTCTCTCCAGAGCTCAGATTTTAAGTATGTCTTGCCACATTAACTACAAATTTGAAACCTTGGGTAGTGTGCCTACCCACTGCTAAAAACCCTCCCTCAGCCCAAGGGAGGAGTCACTGGTTCTGGGGATCAAATGATTATGAGGGACAAATCATTTAAAAAAAAAAAAAAAGGAATGATTTGCCACATTTGCTACAAAGTAAAAAAAAAAAAGGGCAAAAAACCTAAACCTACTGAGGCCTTATTCTACCCTCCCTAATCTACAAAGATAAATTTATTTCCTGAGTCTGGAAAACCATGCTGTAGCAAGCTTTCTATAAAGGGATGCGTTTCTCTTCTCCCAATAATGTGTCCAGGCTTCCTTCCCATTTTTCACGGGAAAGGAGTGAAAAATCCTCCTATGTCCTTCATGAGAGGGATGTAACGAATTTCTCTTTGGTCTGGGTATCTCATCCTCTTTCCTGAAGCAGAGTAAAAAGTTCCCCATGCTCCACCATCAATTCTGGGAATGGAGAGGTGATAATCTAATAACTTCTTCAGTGGACCAGAATGTAAAGATTTCTCTGCAACATGCTAAGTACATTTCAGTACATTAATCTTCAAATGGAAAGTTTGGTAATGGGATATTTCTAACCAAAAGATTAGAAATATTGTAAAAATGATATTAAAATCACTGTCATGTTCTGAGTAAATTTTTAAAAATGTCAGTGTGCACCTTAGCACCTGTGTCTACATCAGATTTAATAGTCTCCATTATCATCATCCACCAAAAAACCCCACCATCACCACCCCAAAAAAAGCCCAAACAAGCAAACAAAAAACATATTCACATCTCCTGTGCCCACAGGGACTTCAGCAGTGTTAAAAATGTGTCCCAAATGCCTTGAATATGTGACAGAAAGCTGTGTTGATCTCTTGATATAAAAGCCCAAGTGAGCACTGTTAAGGAGACTTGGACTCCGGGTACCAGTGTACAATCTCTGTTTCTATCTCTGGACTGCAGGGTGACTGAGGGCAGGTCACGTCCCTTCATTTACCTCAGTTTCCCCATCTGTAGAATGGGAACAATAATACATTGTACAACACTATGGAATCTTCGCGTGAAAATTGGTATAAAATAATTAGGTGTTAGCAATATTTATTATAAGAGCTTGTGTTTCTTACATCATCTTACAAATATCCAGAGAGACAGATCAGTAGCAAAGTTTAAAAAATCAAGCAGGATTTAAGTACAACATAATTATGCCTCAGGTTGCTTAGCAGCTTTATGACAGAAATCTAAGAGAAGAGACTTCCTAATGTGACATTTCTGCACTAGACGTGGCAGACTTGCTGTTAAGCACTGGTCTGGGAATAACAGAATTTTTTAAAAGTTTGGTATTCCTGCAGGGATATCTTCTTAATGAGCACTTAAAAATGCACATACTATTAAATATAGGTCATGTGCTTGAAGGCACCATCAAGCTAAATTGCTAGCAAGGCATTTTGAATGTGAAAGGAAATATAGCAGACCTGGTTCTTAATCAAGCTATAGTAAAATTAGTAGTTAAGTCCAAGGTGAAGTTGCAGTAAATTAGGAAGACATTCATAGTACAGTTTGGAGGGAAAAAAATCAAATACTGAGTTAGGACATTAAAACTGTGTTGTGATTAAATCAGACAGTGGTGTAACCATATTGCTTTCTGCAGAGGCAAAGGCCCACTGAAGAATACATCTGATGTTATTAATGCTGCCAAGAAGATTGCAGAAGCAGGCTCTAGAATGGATAAATTGGCACGAGCTGTAGCTGATCAGGTAATGTCACAAACAATCACATATGTTGTATTAATCAGCTAATGAGCAGCACTTTGCACAGATCGTCCAAAGATATCTGTGTCATTGAAGATCCTTCTATAGAACGTCTCTCCAAGAGCTCTGATCTAGTGACTGAAAACAGACTGCACAGCACTGGTCAGTTTGGTAAGACTATTGTCAGTTGAATGAGGCCAGTACTGCAGTCCTTTAATTCACTGGATCAGAAATCAAACCAATTAATAATAGCATTGACTATCATACCTAAGAGCACCAAGATAAACGGAGAAACTCCAGCTTCCTCATTGCTGATGTTGCTTAAAAGGGAATTCTGTGGTTGATGTTTGTGTCTATTGCAGTGTGGGAAGAGTGTAAACTCATTTTAGAGCCCCAGCAAACTAGTAGATACTGTGGTAATATTTTTTTCATCTAGAAAAATAAATGTTTGCTACGAATGATGATTTCAATAGGATGTTAATGGATAAAAGCCATAATGAGTCATGTGCTAGGCTGCTTCTACAGATCAAGGTCATCGGGGGTCCTTGCTTTTCTCCACTCCAATTGCCCTGCCATCAGTGTTCCCTCTCAGGTGATGATGCAGGTGAGCAAGTTATGGATGCAGCTGAGCAAGTTCCTTGACCTATATCGGGTCCTTTCCCCACTGCCCGCTGGCCCCTCAAACATATTCATAACTTGCTCAGCATCATCATCAGCTTAGAGGGAACATTGCTGTTATTACCATATTATGTCATGGAAAATGGTAATGATAATAAATGCAGCATTAAAACATCGCAAAGTCATGTGTTTTTTTAAAATTATTTTAAGATTTAAAAAATTACTAAAATGTTTTCTTTCACTGAAAACTGACTTTTTCAGTAAATGAAATTTTTTCATGACCCTTTTATTAATGTTCATGAGACTAAAAAAGTTTAAAAAACTAAATTTGCAAATATAAACTTGAAAAGCACCTAAAAAACTGACTTGTCACTTTTTCATTTTCCACAGCAGCCCATTTTACAATTTAAAAAAATTGTCCTATATTGTTTCTAACCAATTCAAGTGTGCCCCTATTAGTAATTTTATTCACAGTATATTTTATTTTCTTTCATTTTATTAGGGTTTGCTATATTTTTTCCCCCCAGTGTAGCCCTTTTGTAGGGAGCAACAGCCCCAAAAAACCAGAAAACCCAGCACAGGCTCAAACCCACAACCCTGAGACTGAGAGTCTATTACACGCCTAACTGAATCACAGACACTGCTGTTATAAAAGCCTCTTGGAATCAGGGGAACTGTATGTTTGACTCCCCGTTGCTTCATGTGTACAGGAGACTCAGCTTCACGCTAGTGGGTTTGAACCCTGTGTTGGGCATTTTTTGTTTGTTTGTTTGTTTTTAACATTCTACTTGTAAAAAGTAACAAGCCTGAAAAAAATCACTTGAGGATGGAGGACATAAAGGTAAAAAGGAGGATATGTCCTCCTTTAGCCAGACATCTGGTAACCCGAGTCCTGAGGAAGCTGCTTGCTCCCCCCCGAGCACCCTCCCTGGCAGGCAGTGGGTTGGGGGTCTTCCCCAAGTCCTACAGCTGGGCACCTTCTCCGCACGCCCTCCAGCCGGCGTCCCCAAATCCCCCAGCCTCCCCTTCTCCCGGGGCCCCGTCTGTGACTCCCTCAGGCCAATCCCCCAGCTGCCAGAGCCAGTCCCATGTGGAGTGTGTCCCTCACTACCGCCATTCTTCCGGGCAGCAGGAAGCTGTGCCGGGAAGTTTAAAATCTCCTGCCCTAAGCATGTTCACAGGAGATTTTAAACTCCCTGGAACAGCTGCCTCCTGGCCGGAAGAATGTGTGCTCGGGTGGGCAAGGAGCCTCAGCTGCGGGGGCTGCACAGCCGGCACTGAGGTGTGCACCAGGGAGCCAGGGCTGTTGCACACGCGCAGCTTAGAGCGAACATTGCCTGCCATCCCATTGTCTTCAATTTCAGGGATTCTTTATAACTCCTTTCCATCCTTCCCTCATGCCACCTATTCCATGTGCCCCTCTACCACTCGCTGGCATATGCCAGCAGCTCAGTGTGCCCCCAGGTCTCCATCCCATTTTGCCATAGTTCCCTTGTTGTGGATTGCCACAGGCCTCTCTGCCCTTTTGGGGTCCTGGGCCTGTCTCCCTGCTCTTCAGTAACTAGACTCAGGTGTGACCATGTTCAGTCACCTGTGCTGGCTTATTTCCAGTGCTCTGAGACGGTTCCTGCTCCCAAATCAGGACTGCTTGGCCCATGGCTCTGTGCTGCTCACCCTTGCTGGTCAGGACCCAAGCTTCGCCCTGGCCACAACTCTCCTGGTTTCCCTCGCGCCTGCTTGTACCTTCCAGCAAGGGGAACAGCTTTTCCTGATTGCCCCATTAAGCCTGATTTTGGCTTGGGTTAATCAGTGCCTCCAGCTACTATCCTTTTCCCTGCTGTCAGGGCCCTGCGTGTCCAGCTTACTCTGGCCCAAGCAACCATGAGAGGGTTATTTGCAGAGGCGCTGAGGGGCTTACCCCCTCCACTCTGCTATACCCCCATTTTCCCTTACTGCCAGGACCTCTATTGGCTCCTTATTCACTCCACCCTCACCATATCCCACTTACTCACCATGGCAGGGACTCCTTGGCTGTCTCTACTATGGCAAGTTAGTCCAGAGTAAGGAGGTTTAATCTGGACTAATTCAGCCCATGGCCACACTAGGTTTTCCTTAGTTGGAACCAAGAAATTTCTGAGTTCAAACTAAGGAACATTTAGTTGGAAATAGTACCAGTGCTTAGTTCGAACATTTGTTCGAACTAAATCCAGCCAAGACTCAAACTAATCCTTAGTCTGAATTTTCTAAATTAGACCTAAGGCAGTTAGTTCAAATTAATAATGTAGACTATTTTGAACTAAGCATTAGTTCGAACTTGTCCACGTTGTTAATTCGAACTTATAAGCATGTGGTTAGTTCAAACTAACCTCAAATTTATTAGTTCAGTCTAAGAAGTCAGAACTGGTTTTTGCTAGGTGGAGACCTGGCCCTTATGTGTGTCCCCATTCTCCCTTCCACCATATAGCAGGATTTCTGTTTGCCACCCAGGATCCACCTCTGTATCACTGTCCCCGATTTTCCACTCATGCCGGGGACTCTGTGTGTGCCGCCTTTCCTACACCATTCACATTACTCTTCTTTTCATATGGGAAATAGCTAATTCAGAATGTTAACTTTTTAAACACTACTGGAGGATGGGCACAGCTGAGATAGGACATATTGTTATGAAGCAAGGTGTTGGCTGCCAATAATGAGTTCTTCACTCTATAGAAAATTACAGAGGAAGTTGCAGCTGCTTAGTCTGCTCACCATATCCAGAAGGCTTCATGTGTTGTCCATTAACACATTTCAGTTTCCCAAATGTCACCTGAATCAAAATCAATAAAGTTCTGTCCTCTGACACTTAGATGGTGCTCTAAA
Organism: Podocnemis expansa; assembly: GCA_007922195.1. Taxonomy (NCBI): domain Eukaryota; kingdom Metazoa; phylum Chordata; order Testudines; family Podocnemididae; genus Podocnemis; species Podocnemis expansa. The sequence continues at coordinate 8,430,322 of ML682065.1, forward strand.
ATTTGGAATTGATTAGATGTGGCATTCAAATATTATTCAACTACAGACAAATTCCGCTAAGGGAAGGAGAACCTGGGTCATTCACTCCCATGGTAAACCCATGGGAGGAAGTAAGGAAAGGAGAGGAACCTTGCAAATTTCCTCTCTAATCATACCCTCAACTGCGGTTGTGACCTCCAGCCATCCTCCTTCCTTCCTTCCCTTTCAAATGGGAAAATAACTGCTGGTCTCTGGAATTTTAACTTACTCATGGAGTTTGGAAATGGCAATAGATTCATCCTGGCAGGGACTCTGAGCCAGAGCTAGAAGGAGCACAAGATTGCAGCTTTGCCTATAATCGTATAATCCCCAAAAGTATGGTGGTGGGTAGTCCACCCAATTAGCCCGTTTCCATCTATTGTGCCCAATACTGGTTGGTTTATTTGAGGAGGAGGAAATCTACCCTGTAGCAATCTAATTTCTGCTTTTGAAAGAATTATAAAAAACTTGTTATAGATCTTGTAGTTTTCATGCTGGTGTTTTGAGAGGTGGAGAAGTTTGAAGAAATAGGTAAGGAGTCCTGTGGCACTTAAAGGCTAACAAATTTACTTATTCTATGAGCTTTCATGGGAGAAACTAGTCTTTAAGTGCCACAGGACTCCTAGCTTATTTTGCTGAACTAGATTGACACCGCTACCCCTTTGGAACTTGACAGCATCTAAGGAAATAAACAATATACAGATCACACACCGTTTGTTTATTGACTTGAGTCATGTCATTAATCTACTTCCTTTCAGAAGGAAGTAAAATTTAAAGTTTAGAGTTACATGATTTTTTTAAATCACTATGAGAGTTTGATGTTTATTTAAATACCTTGGCTATGGTAATGATATTTTACCAAACTTAAGAGACATACATGCCGTATACACTTTTTACTGACTGTCGCATTTTTAATTACCATTCCAATGGGAGAGATCTTACATCTTAATTTTATTCAAGATACTTGCCTGTAAAGCTTTGTCAGCTCTCTCGAGATATCATTTTAAAGTTCATTTCTTTCAGCTCATAGGCCTCAAGAGCAGGATAAATATTACTGAATTAAATTGTCACTGGTAGTGAAAAAAGGTCTCTTAGGGATTCACTCTTGAAAGATAATGCAACTATTGAAGAGAAAGACAGTATGGCATCATTATAAGTACAGAACAGATTAAAAAGGCTAATGACCTAATGACTTCAATGAACTCCCAGCCCTTGCTTATTTGTTATACTTCAAGACAGAGAAACAAGCAAAGTGATTGCATTCAGAGTTACGGACCATTGTGTGGCTGCAATTGTGTGGCTACCGTTTTACACCTCAGTGTTTTGTAAATACTCTCCTCTTATGCCTTATTTATAACTGATATTATAATTATATAGTCAAAAGTTATGGGGCCATTTAGCTGTGAATGTTTAATCTGATTGTGTTTAGTTTGTGTGCCATGCAGCTGTTTTCCTGTCCAAAATGGAAAATCGAATGCAGTGTGTTTAATGACTAAAGACTTCAGTTCACAAGTCTCTGAATTTTTGATCTCCGTGGTCAAACAGTATTGTAAGGCTGACTTTGTGGTGTAGCCTGGACAAGTGTTTATGGGAGATATGTTATTTAGAATGAGATCTGTTGGCTCTGTTTCAGTTCAGTGAACTATAGAGGCCTGTGGTCAGGAGGCTAGTCTTAGAATATTAACTGGTCTTGATTTTGCTGTTGGGGGTGGTACAGTTTCTAGTAAGAGTTCATTTCAGTGGACTATAAATAAATTGTGCTTGGACCCTGGCTGCTAATATTCATTATGTGAAACCTTCACAGATTCTACTTAATTTAACCTAATGTAATTTTTATTGACACATTTTCGTCATGTAGAATATGTGAAAATGACACAGTACTACAGATGACCTTTTAGTCGTACTGAGAACTATTGCTTAGACATGCAAGGAGATCAAATTATTTCATTTTCTTCTAATTAGGGGCTGCTACTCTGAAAGCATCTTCTATAATATTTCACTTATATTACTAAAAATAATTTTCTTCTGGTATAGGTAGACTAGTGCATTATGCATTAATAGACTCCTAATTTTCCTTGAAACTGAGTGATGTCCTAAGTAAATGTCTATAGAAATTAGGTTCCAAAAATGTAACCATGTTAGTCTAGTCCAGCAAAACAAACAAGGAATCTGGTGGCACTCTTAAAGACTAAAAAAATTACTTATCACATGAGCTTTCATGGGAGAAAATCCCACTTCATCAGAAGCTTATGGGATTTCCTCCTATGAAAACTCATGTGATAAAAGAATTTTTAGAGAGAAGGTTGTTTTCTTTAAATTCATCAGGTAAGTTACAAAGAAAGTTTATTTTAGTAAAGAGCTCCTGCTCTCTACATATTGTAATACATAAGTCACAAGCTATAGAAGAGGTAAAAAAAAAAAAATAGCTTTCAGTTTTCATCAAACTCCTCACTAAAGGGTTAAGTGAAATGGCTGAATCCAGTTTTTTTCTGACTGACTTTGTATAATGAACATATAAACTGAGCTAAATGTAATCAATTTTCTTATTTTTTCCCCTTGCAGTGCCCTGATTCAGCCTGCAAGCAGGATCTGTTAGCATATCTACAACGCATTGCCCTCTATTGCCACCAGCTCAATATCTGCAGCAAGGTGAAGGCAGAAGTGCAGAATCTTGGAGGAGAACTTATTGTTTCAGGGGTAAGATGGTATTTGTATTTACCAGTTTACGTAAGCCATTATTGCACTTGCCAGGGAACATTTTCAGTGATAAAAATGTAAAGGACAAAAAGTAGTCATTCATAAGCAAGCTTCTTAAAATATTATCTGCATTATTCCAGATCTTACAGTAACTTGCGTAGAGGAATTTGATTTTCCAGTTACCCTTTGTTTATACTAACCTTGTAAATCTTCATTCCTCCAAAAGAAAGGTAATTTCATAGTCTAGAAACTCATTGCCAAGATGTGAATATTATAATTATTTGGAGCTTTTGTATATTTACTCATTGTAAATCTACTTTCCTTTGTTAGTATGGGTAATTTCCGTCCTCTGTGCAGGCACCAGCAGTGCTATGTGTGGAGTGCATATTGTTAAGATGGTGATATCTAACAGGATTTCATTCATTCAGGTTCCAATGCATACTAGGTTTAGCAAAAATCTCTGGAAGGTTAGCAAAATATTTTGCTTTTTGATGTGTGTGCTGTTTCCAAATACAGTTGCCAAAGCTAAAAATGGCATATTCTAATTCCTTCCATTTGCTTGTTTCAGTTATTTTTTTAATGAAAATGCAAATATTTTATCCACAATCACCAGGTATTTGTTGTCCAAATTAGAAATGTGCAGAGAAAGTCAGAATATAAATTATGGTTGTGCTGCATTTTTTAAAATGTTTTCTCCCTTTCCCCTTCACCTCACCTTGAGCCACCTACCTCTGTAAGGCCAGTAGCAAAACATACTAGCATTGGCCACTCTTCATGATTTCTTTCTTTCCTTTTTACTAATCACTGTAGGTTTCGCCCAACCACACTTCAGTCACTTTCCAAGCTGCATATAGATAGTGTGTGTACAGCTGTATACTAAAACAAACCAGGAGTCTTGTGGCACTTTTAAAGACTAACAAATTTATTTATTGCATGAGCTTTCATGGGAGAGATCCCACTTTGTCAGCCTTGCTTGTGCAATGTATACTAGAGTCTCTGAGCCCCTCTGTACTTTCAAGACAAGGATTTGCAAAAACTGAGGCAGTTTAGGCAAGATCATTTTAAAATGCTATTTTTTTTGATGGAGGGACACCTTCTTGTTGTTCAAACCCAATCAGATTTTAAGACCTTGGGGGCAAGTTTTGTGCTCCATTTCACCCATAAAGCCCTGAGAGAAATCAGTGGACCTACCCAAAGTTAAGAGACCACAATATATTTCCTATTTTTCAAATATAAATATAGCAATGATTTTTTTTTGGAAAGCACAGTGGATGGCTTTAAAATGTTGGATGGGCTACTTGGAACAACTAATTTTAAAGCATGCATGCAGTCCAGGAAGGAGGCTGCTTAAACGTATTGTTCCTGTTGAAATGGACTGCAAATGGTTTCTACCTCTTCACCTATGTACAAAGTACTGTAAGTTTAACAAATTGATCTTCCCGCAGCCCTGAAAATTCCCTTTCATTTTCCTGGTATTAAATGAGTGATCTTTCTTTATATCATTGACCATTGTGCTACGTGTCAAATACTTCAGAACTTATCTTTCTTGCTTCCACATGATTTCAGCTTTTCATACTCATTTAGCTTTCACACCCATCTATCTATAATGATTGCCCAAATCGGTGCTTATATCAGCTTGCCTTTTGTGCTTGTGTTTATTTCTTTTCCAGTTATCTTTATTTACTGTAGTGGATGCTGAACAGTCCATTATGAATCTCCAACATGCTGTTTGTTATTAGAACATTATCATACACGGTGAAATATAAGTGGGCAAAATGCTTGACTTCTTTGTTTCAAAAGTGGCATTGTTAGTACCTGCTGCTTCCCAGGCTTCATCCCCATTGTCTTTTTTTCCTATTCAGCTGTAGTACAAAGCAATATTAGCTTTAGCCATTCAAATGATTAGCTTTTGAGTTGACTCCAAAGACAATGATAACGGTATCAGCAAAATCTTAAGATTGCCATATGTTTCTTCAGTTGTTACCCCATCCGTGGCTTAAAGGAGTTGGTTCAGAACATTGATCTTTTGTGCATCCCTTTTTTAGAACCATATCTTAGAACTTGGAGAAACAAAATTAATCCATTGCTTTCTTGTAGCATATTCCATGCTTTACATCTTCAGCATGCTAAGTACTGTATGTTCTTTTGCCTACCTTGGGACTATCCAGAGACCACGTATCCAAATCCATATCTACACCTGTAGCCTGCTTGTCCACTTGCTTCTACCACTTCCATCTTGTTCTCCATTTTCTCTTGGATAGAAATATGCAAATAAAGAGTACTTTATTTGCGTTAAAAGACAGTTATTTGGCAACTTGCATACAGTACAATGATATGGAAAGTGCAGTGAAAACCCAGAGTTTGTGACTATCATATCACTGACCATTGCAGGAAACTCATGGGCGTGCATTATCTTCAAAAAAGTTTTGTCATGTAATAGTTACTCTGGGACTTTACATTTACCAAATTTTGAAGGCTATGGAACCATAATATATTTCTGTATTTATAAGGAGTTTCCATACAGTTCAGGATTTCCCTCACTCAGAAGTTTAACTGTGATTTCAGAACCACTGATTCTGGTAAATACAGACACTGATTTTTTACTTTATTGGAAATATTAATTCATGTTTCCAAATGTAATGAATAAACATAAGATTAACAGAATCTATGACACACACATAATATGTTCCAATTCCATTAATTCTACTCTGGTCAGGGATAAATGTGTTTATATGATATATTAAAGTTATTGCATAATGTGGTATATGCTTTTTTTGGTGAATAATCTACTTCTTTATATTACCCACTTGTAGTGAAGTATATTTTACATTCAAATGTAAGCACATACCTAGTCTCTCCTTCTACGTTAATATGACAGTTACCTCATGTATGAAGGATTTGTTGGTATCATTAACTTATCTACACATAGGCTGAAAAGTATATCAAGAAGCAGGGAAAATCAGGCTGTCAAAATCTTGAAGGGGAAATTATTTCAATAACATGAAACAATCCTTTGATTCATTTTCCTCTTATCTCCCAAATCTTTGCCCCCTTAACTCCCCTCCTGTCTCTCCCTTAAGCTTTTCACCCCATGATGTTCTCTGCCTACCAATCAACAAGACTATTTTTCCTATGATAAATCTCCTGAACCAGGTCTTTCACTGGTGTAAATCACTGTAGCTCCATGTGTTTCAATGGTACTGTACTGAATGCTGATGATGTAACCAATAGGTTACAAGCCCAGTTTAGTTTTGGAACAGAATGCAAGAAAAAAGTATTTGCCAGCTCTTCTGTGGTAAAGACCCATATTAACCTTGAAGGAGGGGAGCACAGGAGACCAAGGAAGATGAAAAGAGGAAGGAACATAAAATAAGAGAGGCTGAAATGTCCAAAATGATTTTTAAATAGCTTCAAAAGACCTTGATGAAACCTTAGTTACTCTAGGTACATCTACAGAGCTGCTAAACACCCACATCTGGCCCATGTATCTGACTCATGTTCAGACTGCTTGGGCTATGGGGGTGCTTTATTGCTGTACCCAGGAGCATTGCTGCCTCAGGGAAGGACCTGGGGCAGGGGCCCAGACCCTGCCCCCTGGGCCTGGGTCCTGGTCCCTGGCAACGATACGGTGTCTGTGCTCGATCCAGTGTTGGGATCCTGCCACCATCAGCCTTTAGTTTCAATACCTTGGACTAACAGACATCTTAACTTCACAGTTCATTTCTTCAGTCTTCAGCATGAGAGTTTATTCTGTGCAAAGTATGGCTGTTCCCCCAATAAATAGGAATCACCCTTAAGGTGGACTAACTTCTACAAGTTCCAAAGGGGTAGCTGTGTTAGTCTAGTTCAGCAAAACAAGCAAGGAGCCCTGTGGCACTTAAAGACCAACAAATTTATTTATCACATGAGCTTCCATGGGAGAAAATCCCACTTTGCCAGATGCTTTGAAGATTCTATAAGCTTCCCCATCTTCAAAGCGTCTGACAAAGTGCAATTTTCTCCCACGAAAGCTCGTGCAATAAATAAATGTGTTAGTTTTTAAGTGCTACGGGACTCCTAACTTCTACAAGGTGCTGTTACATATTTCTCTCATTGAAATAAATGGCTGTTTAAGATACTTGGCCTCTTTCCAGCCATTAGCTCATTGTTTTTGAAAAGAGATGTGACCTATGTATGGTGTTATGATCAAGATCAAAATCCAACCTTCCCAAAAGTTTGGAGTCCTTTTCTTGGTGTTTCAGCTTGGCTCCCTCTCAAATTCTATCATTACGTCAGAAAATAACTTGTATGTTCCTGTATTGCTATCGAGCAAACAGTCAGTAGTTCTGTTCTCTTCTTTAATGGGTTGACACAAATATAGCCACAGCAAAAAAAATCTGCAGTCATTTTGGCCCTGAGCTTGCATTTCTTTTTATTTGTTTGTGTGAGGAGCTTGATGCTCATCCTTTTGTTACATACGTAATTTAATCCTTGCTTTAACCAGGTCAGGGTTTAGCATTATCTGAAAGAAAGACAGCCTGCTGAAATGAGAGATCTAGTAAACAGCAAGGACTTTCACCTCCCTTTCACTCGAGTTCATCAGGAATCTAAGCCAAATATTGCTATTTCCAGCCACCAGCTGAGTAAGTTTTACTATTGAATTAGAATTTAAACAGAAGAATAGTGCATGAAGTAAACTCTTTAAAAAAAAGGCTGATAAACACATATTTGTTAGGCCTCTGTGGGCTCAGTTGCTTGGACTGTTGATCGCTCTGATTAGAAAGAAATCTGAGCGAAGATGCAGTTTGTTAAGCAACTTGTTTAGTAAAATTCCAGAGGGGTAGCCATGTTAATCTAATTCAGCAAAACAAGGAGTCCTGTGGAAGTTTTAAAGACTAATTTATTTATTTATCCCATGACCTTTTGTGGGAGAAATCTGACAGAGTGGGATTTCTCCCACCCAAGCTCATGCAACAATAAATTTAATGGTCTGTAAAGCACCACAGGACTCCTTGCATGTTTTGTGAAGAATGTCCTTCCATTTGCTTTTTAAAATACAAAGCTAGTCATTTTTTCCTACAAGCAATTCATAGCTATTGATAAGATCCCTACTTTTTCTTTATTAGTGATTGCATTTTATTGAAATCTCAATTAGTTTAATAGTAGGTAGCTAAATTTATTATTGAAATGGCAGGAATTCTAAAGTGTTGTTTACTCTAACACAGAACAAAAGTCAAGTCAAGTCAAGTCAAGTCATAGGGCTGGAAGGGACCTCATGAGATCATCGAGTCCAACCCCCTGGGAATTGAACCCAGGACCTTCTGCATGTTAAGCAGAGGTGTTAGCCACTAGAACCATGGGGTCATCCAATTAAATTAACATACAGCAAGTTTGAAACAAACTGAAGGACGTACTTCGCACAATGCTCAGTCAGTCTCAGTACACATAGCCAGGGGATGTTGTGAAGGTCAAAAGTATATCTGGGTTCAAAAAAGAGTTGTATAAGTTCATGGAGGATATGCCCATTAATGACTGTTCATAGAATCATAGGGTTGAAAGGGACCTCATGAGGTCATCTAGTCCGACCCCCTGCCAAAGAAGCAAGACCACTCCCACTAAATTATCCCAGCCAAGATTTTTGTCCAGCCGGGCCTTAAATACCTCCAAAGATGGAGATTCCACTACCTCCCTATGTAGGATGGTCACGAATGCAACCCCGTGACCTGTATGTCCCTATGTTTCTGATTCCCAGAAGCTGAGACTGGAAGACAGGGGATGAATCACTTGAAAGTGCCCTGTTCTGTCCCTCAGAAACATGTGGCACTGGCCACTATCAGAAGACAGAAGCCTGGGGCTAAATGTACCTTTGATCTGACCCAGTATGGCCATTCTGATATTAGTACTAGATACTGTTCATTTTACAGTGTGCTCAGCACTTCACGAATCAAACGGAAGATAAAGCGTTGTACCCATTTGACCTCATTACAGTCAAAAGATGGTAGTGGTGGTAGAAGACTGAGATCAAGGCTGGATCAAAACCCAGTGGCAGTAGAGCAAGCTAGAAGAAAAGAAAGCCAGGATCCACTTTTCAGCATTGACATCACTGTTGTGAATGTGCTCCATCTGGGTCTGAGGGAAGAGAGACTGGCAGAAAAGTGGAGCATCTTGACTAACCCTATATGCTTTGCTGCGGCTACTGTTTTCTGCTTTGAAGGAAATGACTATATATATAGCAAAAGCAATTTGAATACAGATGATGGAGGTTACTTTGTGTGTATGTAGTATGGATATATGGGACAATGAGATCTTCTAAACTCTCTAAAATAGTAAAATAGGTGACCTACCAGAATAGGTGATGGAGTAATATAAATATCTTAGCAGTGTTCACTTAGGCTGACTTGTTTGAACTTTTCAAGTTCTGACTAATCCTGCTGTCCTAAACTCATACTACTACTGTTGTTACACAACCTCCACCTCAGTCCCCAAACACTGAAAATAGGGAATCCATGCGGAGGTAGTATGGGGAGAAGATTTTACCATAGTGAGATATGGGCAGCTTCTTTGCTCACATGTGATGAAGACATAAATGAATGAGGTAACGCATCCAAAACTGATGCTGATAAAATTTTAATGTTGCACAGCTACATACTCTGTGATCTCTCATGTTTTACAGAAGTACTAATTTAGAATTTTGTGAAAATTTAAAACAGCAAAGATGCTCTTGCATTGTTCCATCTGTAAAGCCAGGTGTTTTCGTTATCATATATTCAAAGAAAAGTTCAAAGAAGGACAAAAGAATGAGCATTAATAAATTTGCAATGCTACTAAGATTTAAAATGCTTTTATTTATTTATTTATTTTAAATAAAAGAATGTCCTGTTTTGGTTCATTATCTCATCCCCTTCCAAGACTACCAGTAACGGGAAGTTCACAAAGGAAACCTGAGAAATTTCCATTCCTATCTCTAGCTCTCTGAGATTACAAGGTATTGGGCTTGATGTCTGCTACTGGACATGACAACAATATTCATCCCAAGTCTTGTGCCAGTAGGATGTTGGGGGTAGGAGAGGAAGTCCATATTTGGAGTGAAAAAGAAACGTTTTTGGCAGGGTGATTTTTTTTTTAAAGACTTCCCTTTAAAGCTGCTGCTGTGACATAGATTGATTAGAAGACAGAATGCAGGTGATGAAATCAAGAGCACATGATAAATGCAGTTTATGACATGGCTGTGCACTTAGTAACATGGATATAATCTCCAAATGGATCCTGCAAGAACTACTTTGAAGCTCCTAGATTTATTACAAGATTATGCACTGTAAAGAGTGAATCTCCTCACATGCATATAGACTACACAAATATCTGTGTGATATCCATGAGATAAATTGTAGCCATGGCATAAATTTCATGAAGTTATAGATATGCACTCATCTGTACATTGAACATACCCCACCGGTGTGTATATTTTATCAACAGGTCAAATACTTTTACAACACAAATCTTTCTCATAACTAGGAAGTGATGTGGGAGGTTTTTCTTTTTTTTTTTCTCTTGAGGGTGCAGGTTCTTATTATTAACTGTATAAAACTCTAGTAAATTTATGAATTATTGGATGTATATACATTTTTTGATTTATTTTCTTTTTAAAAAGAGTCTGAGATGAAAAATAAGAATGCCAGAGTTATTTAAGTCACTGGAAAAAATAAAAGTTTATATGTTGGAAGATGACGCTTGAAACATGTATATTAAAGAACATACCATATGGATTTAATGGAAATAGTAGTTAAAATGTTTGAACATATATAGTTCTCACATATAAATACAGGAAATCTGACATTCAAAAAGCTTATATTCATGAAATAACTAGTGTTCTAGGCCAGGCCTTTTCCCATGCCTTGATATGATCAGAATCTAGGAGAAGAGAATATCGGAGAGTCACATACAAGTTTCTGACTCTCAAACTGCCCCTAACTCTGTGGTAAATTAGAGGAACATAGGGCTTTTCTAATTTACCACAAGGGGCCATGATTCCTAAGAACCATGCAACTGAGAACTTCTGTAGGGCTAGAAGGTTAGTTTGAATTAACTTAATTTGAGTTAATTAATTCAAACAAATAATGATTAGTTCGAATTAAGTTAATTTGAGTTAACATGGCCACACTAGGAAAATCAATTCAGACTGGCATGTCCATGGACAGGACGTGTTAGTTCAAATTAGGAGAAGGGCACCATTAGAGGCATGGCAAGATGGCCCCCAAGAAGGGCCATGCCCACACCCATTATATAGCAAGAGGAAGGCACCCTGTCTGGAAGAAGGTCAAAAAGCGTTTATTGTAATTAATAGATAGTTTGAATTAACACGGCTACAGTGGGTTAATTCAAACTAATCAGTTCGAATTAACCATTACTTTGAAGTTATGCGAGGTTTTATAACTTCAAGGTAAGTTTTCATTAGTTCAAACTAAGGAATTCCTTAGCTTGAACTAATGAAAGCTAGTGTTGCCATGCATTAATTTAATTTGAATTAATCCTCATTAATTCTAATTAAATTGTAAGTGTAGACGTACCCTAAGGGAGTAAGGCTGCAGTCTGCCCCATGCTCCTTATTCGGAGAATTTGTGGTTGGTTTAGTATCTCCACCAGGCTAAAACCAGTTAAGATTCTCCCCTCCTTCTTACTCTACCAATGGAATTCTCAACTGGCCAGTTGCAGCCAGATTATTTCCCCATATACAAGTCAGAAATTAGGGCTGAGTATCCATCCCATTAATTTAAACCTAAACAGGTTTAGGTGAAGTGATTAGTTAAACCAATGGTTCCCAACCTTTAATAGGCTGGGGACCCCTTTTTTAATTAAAAAAAACTACGCCCCCCTACTGCAGTTTTAATGTAGTGATGCCGCCACTGCGTGGGGCAAAACGCTGCCCCCACCACTCCAGAGGAGCCTCCCTGTCCCTCCCCCCTAGTCTTCCTCACCTACTGGCCCGTTCTGCGACCCCTCTCTGCCCCTCCATGCCCCACCCCTCCCCAGGTCTCCTCCCTTCCTCCTACCTGGCAAGAGCTCCCACACCTGGCCCCCCACTGCCTACTCTCCCTGAGCATGCTCCAAGCATGCTCAGGACGTGGGAGTTTAAAAAACTCTCTGCCTTAGGTAAGTTCTCTGCTGGCCGGAAGCCTGGGTCTCCATGGGAACTTGAGACCCTGGCGGTGTCCGGCCCCAGCTTCCAGCCTGTCCGCGGAGCTCCTGGAGCCACCCTCTGTCCCCCACAAGGGGTCCACAAATTCCAGGTAGAGAACCACTGAGCTAAATGATATCCATTGAAAAATGGCAAACGTGGCATGGAGTACCTACTGATTTAAAATAATAATGGAAGGAGACTTTTGAATGAGGTCTCGCTGATTTTTAATATAAAGTGAAACTCTATTTTCAGTAGTTATTTCATTCCTGATCTGAGTACTGATGAGACTTAATCCCACTTCCATAATACTGCCCAGTGATTTTCTAACTGATATTAAACAACTAACGACTTCAGTTCAGACTCCTCAATCTTTTTCCCTTTAATTATAGTCTTGACAACTTGCATTGCAGATTAATAACACACACAAAAAGACATTCCCTCAAGGAGAAACTTCACACAGTTTTTCGAATGACTCACAAATACTGAGTGAAAATACTTACAACAGCCTATAAAACACTCAATAAAACTCACAAGAGAAACTTACATCCATCACACAAACCATGTAGCAATAATTTTAAGAAGAAAATAGAAGCAAATCAGACTTCATTAGGAATCTTCAGAATCTCTTATGTGTCATACTTCTTATTTCTTCCAGCCATCAGATACAATCTGCTTTCTCTTAGTCATTAATTGTTCAGGAGAAAGCAAAACATATCTTGATCCAGGCCCACCATGAGTATTCTGGGTCCCAGGACGAATACTCAGTTCCCCCACTAGAAGGGAGTGACTGAGGTTTACAACCATGGGAGGTGTGTGAAAATTCCCCTCAGGGAAGTTATCCCCCCATCCTGCTCTTCCACCAGCGACCTTGCCCCCCTACCCTGAGTTCCCATTTCCACCATAACTTAGGCCCTTTCTCCTCCCCACTCAGCCCGCTTGTTGCCCGAGGTCCTTGATGAATCTGTTTTTCCTCCTCAGGTTCCCTGAAGATGATGAGCAATGGTGGGGAATGAGGGGAGGGGAGAAGAGAGAGACCCGATGAAGGGGCAAAGCAGGGAAAGCATGTCAAGGGGCTGCGGGAAGAAGGAGTAGGACAGGGATTCAGCGTTCCTGAAGGAAATGTGCAAAGGCCCTTTTAAATCACCAGGCCTTTGCGCCCCTCCACCTATGGCTGTATCTGTCCTCTACATCACACCATTAACCTTGAATTACAAGCCAACTCTGTATAAAGTGAGACCCATATTTATTGATTTAAGAAATAGGCATGGGACCAATCCTACTCAAATACCCTAAACATGATAATACATAGAATGGTTACTGCTGCTGGACATTTCCAAAGCACAAGTTGAACATTAAACTTAGTCACCATCTTCAGCATCAAAGTACCCTGTAGTAGTCCCATTTTTCAGAAGGGGAAAAGGAGGCAAAAAATTGAAAGATTTGTCCTGAGCCTCATCAAAGGCCATATTAGATCTCTAGGATAACATGGAAAAGGTATAATGACAACACCCAGTCCTTAGCTAATAGACCATACCAACAATTCTCTTACATACCAGTAATCTAACATGTAATCTTCAAGTTTTAAAAACTTTCAGGACTTGCATGTTCTATCTAGTATCATATGGTATATTATCTGTTTGGCCATTCCTTTGCTATGACACATGATGAATGAAAGAGATTTCATTATCCATCATCACGGACATAAACCACTACAACAGCAAAACAGATTTTTTTTTTTTTTTTTTGCTGGAAGTGTGGAGTGAATCTGTATTTTCACCTTCAGTGACCCTTAGCAACCTGGCACCTTGAATCCTATCTTTTATTGCAAGTTGTCATTTTAGCTTCTCATCATGTATCAGTTTTCATCTGTCTTAGATGGAGCATATCTATTGACTGGCATTTCTAAGCAGCCAATATGTTTGTTGTTCTTGAAGGAAAGCATTGAAACTTAATAGCAGTACCACCACCAATGCTAGAATAGAGCCTATTCATTTACTACCTGCTGCCAAATTTTTATTAAGCAAGTTTGTTGTTTTATCTGACTCATCCTTGTTATGAAACCAAATTTGAACAAATCCAATTCCTGGTTGCTACGAATGTAGTTACAAGATGCCAACTCATTAGCTGATCTAAGAGTATATATTTTATAGCCTTGCTCATCTGCAGGTCAGCAGTCTCTTCTCTTTGGAAATGGTTTGCAAGCCTAAAAGTCCTCACTTAATTTCTTCTGATTTTCAACTTAATTCTCCTGTGGATATGTTCATCCAGTTAGTCATTGTTATAGTTCTTTGAAACAAATTATCTTTCTTCTGAAATATATTGCCTTGCAGGTATTTGTAGTTGAGCTTCCTTTGTTCACCATTTAGCTAAGTTTTATGTATATCCTCTTAAATCAGCCTTTTCAAGTTTTTCATCATTGTTGTACTCTTCTGAGGATTTCCTCTTCTTTGTCAGCTAAAGTCTTTCTGATTTGGAGTAACCCAAAGCCGTATGCCACTTCTGGCCTCTCCAATGCAAAGCAATAATCCTCTCTCAATGTTCCCAGTAATATACCATTAAGGTGTTTATACCATGCTATCACTATGGGATCTGACTACCTCCTTTTTAATAATAGCTTATTAGTGGCAAATTTACTTAGCCATCACCATCCATCAGAAGGTTCTCTGCTATGGTAATTTCACTTGAAGGAAACATTGACATAAAATCTGTCTCTGTCCACAAAATCCAGTGTATCAGTTCCAACAGCTACTTCACTTGGGCCTCAGACATTCTCGTGTCCATTGAAGAAATGCTTCTTCTCATTTGGCGGAAGCAGCAATAATGCAGTTACCAAGCAATGGATCCTTAATTCTGTTATTGTGAGTTGATTGAATTACAGCAAGAACCCTTTAGCTCAAAGGCCTTAAAAGCTCAATTTTGTCTGTCCATCTGGCAGAGTACTAATAACCCATGTTAGTTAGGAAAGGTAATAATAAATTTTCTGTCAGTTGACCAAAGATTCCCAAAGATGCAGAAAGCATTTAGTAGCAGGTCATAAACTTTAGATAGATATAGCTCAATCCAGTCCTATTAGAAAGTAGAAGAGTTTTTTTTTTCTCTTTAAACACAGTCATAGCTTAAAGGCATTATCATATTAGCAGGAATCAGTTAACATTTTTAAGGAAATTATAAACCTAAATTTACAGCACCTGTCATCACTTTGCATCGTTCAGATGCAGCCTAGTTTTGCATTGGGTTCCTGAAGACATATTTGGCTTCTAACAGTTACAACAGCTCTTGCTTAAACTAGGTAGAACAAACCAGATTGGGGAAACTGATCAAGGTTGTAAGGTTGTTCTCTCTCTTTCTCTTTATTTAACTTATACTTTGATTTTTAAAAGTTACAAATATATTGGTATGTTGTTGCATCTTTCCAAATGTTGTGAAAGATGCTCAGATAAGGAAGAAATATCGATGACCTCTGTTATTAGATAAAGTGATAGGTAGCAGTCATTAATCAAAAAGAATTACATTTGCTGTAGAAGAAAAGGGAAATCAAAACCAACACAAGCAGAGCACAGGATGCATATCCATCATAGTTAAACTCAAAAAATAACCCAGGGTCAATTGCAATTTACATGATCCTTGTAACAACAGAGATTCTAAGAGAAAGTATCAGTAGTTACTTGATCTAATTTTGTGATCCTGACTCTCAAAAACTATATTGAGAACACTCTTATGCATCATTAAAAAAATAGGACCAGATTCAACCACGCTTGCTCACTTGGAGTAGCCCCTTACTCTGGGAGTAGCACTGCTTACTGATGGAGGTGCTACTCAATATGAATAAATTTAATTGATTTAGCCCATAGTAAATATCCTGAAATTTTAGCTGTGGTATCTACCTGGGTTAATAGGAAAATCAAAATCTTAATGCATATTTTAAATATATGCTGTGAAACCTACGTTATACAGAATTTGGATAGAGCATCTTTGTAAATTGCAATTCTGTTTATAGAGAAGTTGTTCTCTGAAAGAATTGGCTTCAGTCATGAAGGGTGCCATTGCATGTAATTATTAGGCTAAAATATACATTCTCTAATGCTATAACCGTAGTGTAAATTTGCTGATACTTCATGGAGCATTTACATGTGCTTTTAAATAAATGTTTGCCCATAATTTTTACCATCCCCCTGACTTGCTCTCTCAACAACATCAGGCAGGTCTCACCTTCAGGGTGAGAGAAAGTTGAGTCTCCCTGTTTGCTCTTCCGTAAATGCTAGTGAAGGTGTCCTGCCTGCTAGGCTGATTTCTTTCAAGGACTAGATAAGACAATTGGCTTGTATTTGCCTCTGATTCCTCTATAGATCAAATTCAACCCTGGTGAATAGGGGTGTAACTCATATTGAAGTCAGAGGGATTCCAACTGCTTACATCACCTTTCTGTGTACATTCTCAGTGGTTAAAAGAAATACACAGAAATGACCTTTAAATCCTTTTGCCAAATTCCTTACCTGGTGCTTGTGCAATCAGCTTTTAATTGTCATCACGTTGCACCATGGATCAATCTTCCCGTATTAGCAAATTGTTTAGTACTTTTCTTATCTGTGCTAAGGGAGCAAGTGAGAGGAATCACACAGTGGGGTTACTCACCATGGAAAAGTCCCTGTTTCCTTTACCAAGCATAGCTCCTTCAGCACACATTTTCCCCTCTTCTCGCCTCTGCATTAGGGTACAATTTTTCTCTTGCTCTCTCTCTTACTCTCTCTTTTCTGTATCTCTCGGAAATCAGACTGGAGTTCAGAGCACTTTCACTACCTTTTATGAGGTAGAATGTGATGTCATAGATGGGGGCAGGGCTAGTCAACTTTCTACCCATCTACCCACCTGTGCTGAGGGAGCTACACTTGGGAACGGAAGCAGTGACTCTTCCATGGTGAGTAACCTTGTTTCTAATTTATACGTTTTTGTAATGTTCTGATTGTTTTGTTGGGAAGAGGGAAGATTTTTAATTTTTTTTCCCCTCAAATGGGTTAGTGGTTTAATTTGTCAGAGGGGGGTGAAGACAGTGTCCACACATAATCAGTTGCATGTTACTTTTCTATGCTTCTTTTAAAAATTCTTTATTTCCCAATCTATACTACTGTGAAGATTTTCTTTGATTTGTAAAACAGCTGCCACATTCGCCTTCAGAGTTGGCCATATTTTAGTAATGGGTGAAACGATCCCTCTGAGTATGTTACGTATCAATTTAAGAGCCCAATCCTGTTCCCCTTGAAATCGGTAGGTAAACTTCCATTGACTTCATTAGTGAAGAATCAGGCCCTTATTTTGTGGAGTGCTTTGGTATTAGAGATACTTTATAAATGGAAGATATTCTTATTCCTATATTTATTGTGCAGATGTGTCTACTTTTTTCAGGATAGATGGAGTATTTCTTTTTTACACATCTTCCATATCTTTTTTTTTTTCTGTAAAACTAACAAGGAGTCCTGTTGCACTTAAAGAATAAGGAATTTATTCATTGCATGAGTCTATTGTGGGAGAAAATCCCACTTTATCAGGTGCTTTGAGGATGCGGGGACTTACTTTTAAATATGTACATGCCTACATGCAGACATCAGATGATTTTAATAACTTTTTCTAAAAAAAATTAAAACATGAAAAACCACTAAACAAGCTAAGAACCAAACATGTGATTAAGACTTAGACACAGAGTGAAACAATCTTTGAAATTCAAAGTCAAAGCTTTAAATGCTGTGAATGAAATGTGTAGCAGAATGAACTCTAAATGAAAATCCTGACTTTGTTTGTGTCTGAGCACTTACATTATTTAAGCATAGCTTTTGTATTTAATAGCATTTAAAACTTACTTACCTTTTTTGGGTCCTGTTTTTATTGCTTGTGTGGTGGTGGTGGGGCAGAGGTGTTTTTTTCCCCCCCATGTGCCCCTCAGTATTTTAGAAAGACAAAAAGGGCTGTGAAGATCTTTTACTCTTGTTCTGCCTCCTTGGGTGCCTATTAAAACTGTCAAGCTGTCTCTGTCAGTAAAGTGCAGAAGAAAGGCCATGTGAGAATTTTGCCCTCTAGGGATGGCAGAGATTTTGCTGTACTTTTTCATTTGAAACTCCTTCCTAATGCTTTGTGGGACCTTATCATGTCACAGTGAATGGTACCAAAAGGCAATAGTCTGTACTCTATTAATCGAAACACAGAGAGCATGATCATAGCCTTTTCAGCCTAAGTGTTCTTCAGTCTGATTGATGACATACTTTCTTTCTGATGGCTGCGTGGCTCTGAAGAATTGAGTAGAAGATGCAGAATCCTTCATCACTAGGTCACTGACATGTATTAGGCATGCAGAGGAATCAGCACATTTGTCACTTGAAGGCCATGGAGGGTTGCTTCCCCAAATTTATCTTCCAAGATAAATATGGGAGGAAGCAGGAGGGGTCCACAGGGAGCCAGTCAGTGGGTGGGGATTGTTGGAGTAAAGGAGAGGACAAAGTGAAATAACCCTAAGCGAGAGCAGACCAGGCATATACCTATGACCAGCTATCTCAACAAATGGCTGTCGGTACTAGCCCAGGACTGGATTGGAGCGTGCAGCCTGAAAGAGAGAGGCTAAATAACTTAAAACTAAGTAACAAAAGACAATAAAGAAATAGGAAGTGCCAAGTATTTATATGCCGACCCACATGGCATGAAATATTTATTCTGCCATTGGCAGTAATTATTGTATTTTCTGGTGTTTATGCATGAAGGTTACATAGCTAGAGTAGCTAGAGTATAGTTTAAAGGGAAAAAAAAAAGTCTGGTTTATCCACTGATCTCAGTTAGCGTGTAAAATGAGCACTGCAACAGCATTAAACTAAGCAGTTTTGCTCCAAATATTTGATATTAAAACTATTTAGTCTTTCCCCAACATCTTTTGTGAATTGAAAACTATTTCAAGGCACTATTTAGTTAAAAAAAAATACCTTAAGGCATAAGTCCAAGTTCGTCTTGGATCAGGTTTGCACTGGCTGCCTGGCAATGTAAGAACAAAAGAATTACTCAGGTTTATCTCTACATGTATGTGCAAGCATATAAACACAAGGATCCCATGTGACTTCCTCAAGCACATCTTGCTAAATTCTGAGTAGCAGCTTAATTATATGGCTTCAGCTGCATGAATCCACACACATCATCAGTGTGATTAATGGGCATCCTTATAATTCCCAAATCCTCAACACTTGCCAGTTGAACTGTCTCAGAAGTTGAATTAGAGGCTTGTTGGCTGGAAATGGCTGTTATCTCCTCCTTATTCCTTTGATTATATTAGGAGTGAAGGAGGAGTTGGGAAATTGTGAAATGTCCCATCTGTTCCAAAACTGTCAGCTGGCTGATGGAGGGTCATCATTGGTTATCATCTTACTGTTGTTTGCAACACCGTTGACCTCAAATGTATTACTCTTGATTTATCCCTGTCCCAGTGAAAAGATAGTCAGCACATCAGTTGGTAGGACCCTACATGTTGATTTAAACCTCAGTTCTCTTAAACCTTGTCCTCTGGTCATTTGAACCACTGGCAAAATGTTAAACCATAGCTGACTGAACACCAGTGGCCAGAGAATCCAGGTAGGAGTCAGTGCCCACCTTAATGTCCTACCGTTTGTGTGTTCTCTTTTAAACACCTTAACCAATTCTACTCAATCACTTGCCAGATTCTCCATTATAAGTAGTGCTACTTTATATTTGCACTGTGTATCTCATCTGAATAGCTCAAAGAACTTTACAATGTAGCCTCACAAAACCAATAACAGAAGAAAATATTATTATTATTATTATTATTATTATTATTATTATTATTATTATTA
>ML682065.1:8450038-8499409 GCA_007922195.1 Podocnemis expansa
TATTATTATTATTATTATTATTATTATTATTATTATTATTATTATTATTTTACAAATGGGCATGCAGGAGCCACAGGAGTGTGAAAGGCTTGAACACTGCCATCACAGCAGATCATGGACAGAAAAAAAAAATCCAAGGAGTCATGACTCCCTGTCACACTTTCAACCATTAGCTCCTCCTCCTTTGAGGAAAAGAAATAGGATGAATGGGGGGGGAAAAATTATAGGAACAGAAAGGACAGGAATGGGCAAAGGCACTGAGAAAATAAATGAAACAAATAGTAATTTTTAATTTTCCCTCTTCTTCCACCAAAACACTTATCTAATCAACCAGTCAACCAACCAAACAGAAGCAACCTAAGGAAGAGAAGCATTTTTAATACAGAACAAGCAAGGAGTCCAGTAGCGTTTTTGAAGACTAACAAATTTATTTATCACATGAGCTTTTGTGGGAGAAAATCTCACTTGGTTAGATGCTTGGAGATGGGGAACTTACAGAATGGGAGTACAATTAGAAATAGTTTCTGGGTCATGGTCATTATTTATGAACACGATTAGAGGAAACACCTCAGGATAGTAACTTGGAGTCACATAAACTCATCATTAATATTATCTGCTCAATTGATTGCAGTGTGAATGGTGCTGACAAAGAAGATTTTGAATAAAAGATGTGTCAATCTGCTTCAGAAAGCAAGGTTGAACATTGGGAGACAATACCTAGCATTATTCTCAGCAATGTACTTAATAACCATGGATAAATGCTGTCTAATTATGCCCTTGAAGTTTGTAGATATATACTGGGCCTGTACTGACCCTGGGGTAGGAAGGATTGGTTCTTTCTTAAAGCTCATTGCCTCCCTCTCCCACAGCTGTGTTGATCTTAGAAATTGCATCACAAATTTTGATAGATGAATGTGGGTGTGTCTACACTGTGTGTTTAAGTTGACTTAAGGGTCCTTAAGTCGACTTAAACAAAGCTCTGTCTACACTGCAGGGCAATAAAGTTGACTTTATTACTTCCAGTTAAGTCGACTTTATTAAGTAGACTTAAGGCAATGTGGAGTTACTAAGTCGACTTAATAAAGTCGACTTAGTGCAGTGGGGCTATTAAGTTGACTTTATAAACTCGAATTAAGCCAGGGCACCCATTTAAAGTCGACTTTATAAAGTTGACTTAATGTAGTGTAGCCTTACTAAGTTGACTTATTAAGGTCTACTTAAAGTCGATTTTGCTTTTATAGTGTAGACATACCCTGTGATAGCACTAGAATATCTACCAAGAGAATTATATCACCGAGTATGGAGGACCCTGAAATGCCCCTCTCAGCCTTCAGATAAACTATATAATGTCTTCCAGTCTAAAACTGATATTATCAACACTAGAAACTAGGGTCTAAAGCTGATGAAAAATTATGGAATTTTAAAACAAATTATATTGGGGTTCTCTTTAATTATCTTCTGACTTTCAGTATTTAGGATTCATTTTTTAAAGTTTTCTTCAAAGCCATGGACCTACTTTTTTACATGAGAATGTCAGGGGGTTTTTTTGTTGTTGTTTTTGTTGTTTTTTAAATTGTGAATGCTGACCCCAAAAGGCAGCAACTAGATCAGTAGAAGAATCCACCATCAACTTAGTGCTATCTACATTGGGGGGTGAGGTTAGCTTGTCTACACTGCTCAGGAGTTGTGGATTTTCCCCACTCCTGATGTATTCATGTGTAACGTACTTAATTTTCTATTTTAGACCAGACTTCAGACAAGTGACTTATTACTTGTGAAAAATATGAAGTTGGGGATGAGGTGTGGCTGTTGGAAAAACAGAGCCCATCTTTTAGTACCCAGGTTCAGAAAACCATTTAAAAGTGTTTTTCAATGACCATTTATTTAAATGAAGGAGATATTTTTGTTCTACTACTTGTTGGTGAGCTTTAACATGTGCGTAGCATTTTACAGACATTGACTAATTAATAATCATAACACTCCCCCTGGGTAAGTAATTATCTTCATTTAGCAGTTGAGGGAAAATGTCAGAAAGATTAAGGAAGACAATTTCAAAAGTATCCATTGATGTTGTTTGCCTTAATTCTTAGCCTGTTTAATTGGAGGCAACTAAGAATTGGTATTTCAGAAGAGCAGAGCACCCACACCATTCATTTACTGAATTGGGTGCTGTAGTTACTCATTAGCTCTGAGAATTAGGCCCTCAGGTTAAGCATTAAAAAATGGAGTCTCCAGTTCATAACAGGCGCATTTTTAAAATATTTGGACTAACTATGTCTACCAGGGCCATAAAAGAATCCATATTAGATTCAGAATTAGGGCACAGCAGTCCCACGTTTTCCATCACACACCTAGGCCATTAAACCAAACTACTTCTATGAGGCTAATGAACAATTCTTTTTTGAGGGCAACAAAGATTCTTAACAGAGGAAAACGAGGAGTCTGGCAGCACTTTTAAAGACTATCAGATTTATTAATTTAAAGGTGTTGCCAAACTCCTTGTTTGTTTCGTGGACTAGACTAACAAGGCTACCCCTTTGGAACTTAGCAGAGGAAGTGTCTCAGGTGCAGACTACTGAGAAGGCTGTCATCAATAGTATCTCACACAACTTTGCTTCCACTGCCATGAAAAATCTATGGACCTTCTTCTAATAAAGGGACACACCATTGTTTTCACAAACACCAAATACTAGTTTCAGGTCATTGTATGGAGAACCATAAATAACCAACAATCTATAAAACAGACCAGTGTTGTCTTCACCAAGAGAAATCCTAGGGGGGAACCTTATATTTTCTCTTTTTTAAGTAAAGGCTGAGATTATCATCTGAACATTTTTACATCAGTTCTAAATTGGAGAGGACTGGAAGGAAGGCTTCTTTATTCTGCATCTGCATAGAAGTGAGTGTCCCAAGGATACTACTACAAAAAAATGTTAAAGCATTTCAGTTACTTAGATTTCATCATTAGTGTATTTGTTGTTAAAGTTTCTTCTAAGATACTTGAAAGCATCTGACGAAGTGGGATTTTTCTCCCATGAGCGCTCATGTGATAAATAAATTTGTTAGTCTTCAAGTGCCAGAGGGCTCCTTGCTTATTTTGCTGAACTAGACTAACACGCCTACCTCTTTGGAACTTTCCAAGATACTAACTCTCAAAACATTGACCAAATGAGTTATGATTTTCTAATGTAATGAGGCAATGGAATGTGTAATTGCTAAAAGAAAGGGTGTTAGATGAGCCAACCCTGATGAACTGCTAAATATCTGTAGATACTAAGCATGTAATTATTGACCTCTAGCCCCTTTCTTGAATGACCTTTGTTGAAAATTCTAAAAATTGACTGACTGGAGCATTATTCACTCAATTCCTAGTCCTGGAATTGCTTTGCACATATAACTGTGACAGTGAGCTCCAAAGCACTACTTGTATGGGTAAATTTAATCAAATGTGTAATAATTTCCAGTACTGACATATGTCATGAAAAGTGTTCTTTATTGTCTACATTGGGCTTAATCTACTCATTTTAATCATTTTGGGAGTTCCACTGAAGCCACAAAAATTTGACATGTATGAAAATCCTCTTGGGACAAAAATGAGAGGAGTTAAACTCATTTTCTCTCTCCTTGTTGTTTGTTCTTTCTTGAAGACTCTACTAAATTTTTAACTCATTTGTTTGTGTTTTTATCTTTTTGCAAAGTATTCCAAAATACCTAACTGTGTCTTTTAAGGAATATAGTGGTCAATAGTAACTCCAGCTAAACAAACAATGGACAGCTTTATATTCACAAAAAATGTAGTCTGTGTTCGAACACAATCTTCATATATTCTGTAACATAGATATGGCTATGTAGAAAAAGTGCATTATACATCTGGCAAGATGACAAAATATCGCATTGATTGGAATACAGATCCTTTACATAGTTGTGCAAGCAGGCTTCATGTGGTCAACACTTGTTCTTTTTGATATTCACTCAGCCCTGCAAGATGTTAATGGACTGGTCCAAAACTCATTCAGATCAGAAGGAATCTTTCCACTGATTAGGTCTTGGATCAGGACCTGAGTAACCTCAGCTCTCACTGACTTCATTGGAAATGGAGGCAACTCATCACTTCACAAGTGATGAGTGCTTGTGAGCTTGAGCCATATGTTAAAATGTATTAATACAAGATGCAAACTCTTAGTTGACATGCAAAGAAGTAACATATTACTATGATAAAAATTTCCAGAGGTGTAGCCATCTGAGTTTGTGTACAGCAAAAACAACAAGAGTCCTGTGACACCTTAAAGTCGAACAGATTTCTTTGGGCGTAAGCTTTCATGGGCTCCAACCCATTTCATCAGGTGCAACTGACAAAGTGGGTTGGAGCCTACAAAAGCTTATACCTGAAGAAATCTGTTAGTCTTTAAGGTGCCACAGGACTCTCATTGGTCATATTAGTATGGAAATAATTAACTGTTGTCCTGTTGCATCCTGTTCATTTCAGGATGGCATGTGTTCCATGTTTTTGCAAAGCTCTCCTTAGGAAAACCACATATGCCAGCACAATCTTCCTTAAACACTTCTTATGCTGACCTGGGCAAAGGAAAACTCAGACATCTGAATTTAGTTAGCAAGTAATTTGCCTCAAAATGTGAGATTTCATTTCAGATGTAGACAGGGAGATAGCACATACACATGTTCTGACAGTCTTACAAATGGAAAGGTAGTTGGACAGTCACACTTTTTTAGCAATATAGATTGAAATGCCACTTTGTCCTGTTTGATCGCACTGACACAATCATGAGGAACAGCTGTGGCTAACAAAGTCTTTTGAAAAGAAATGTGTTACTTTGTATTGTTTACTGATGCTATTGTACAGGAAGTGTTTAAACCTTCTCATAAGAGGCAGATAGTCCAGAACTCAAGTCAGGAGACAGCAAATCAATATTGACCAGCTACCCTGTAGCAGCCTCTTAGATGTAATAAAAGATGGACTGATTTGTGTTAGTCACCTGTGATGAGGCAGTTGCTCCATACTGGCATATAAGAGATTAAAAGGACCTAGGAGCTGCAGGCAATGGCCAAAGGCACCAGAAGACCATTCAGAACCGAGGAGCCCAGTATAAGAGAGAGCTACAGAAGCAGAGGATTCAGTTGTGTCCTGGTTCTTGAGCAGGAGGGTAGACTGGCTGACTAGCTGGAGGAACCAGTATCCCATACAGCTCAGTGGCTGACATAGGGAGCAACTGGGAGCCAGGGCCCAGAGCTAAGGGCCAGCCCAATGCTGAGGTTGTAGGAAGGAGCTTGGAGAAGGACTAGAGAGAAGTGACCCCGAGGTGCGGTCTGTGAGAGACTGTGGCTGCAGGGAAGCATCCCATGGAACAGAGCAAGTGGAGGGACTGAGAGTGACAGAGTGCAAAGGTGGCTGCACACAGGGTCCCTAGACCGGGGTGCAGAAAGTGGGTGGGCCTGGGTCCCTCCCCATTCTCCAGACTGCCAGTAAAGTGGCAGGGGACTCCTGGTGGCCATTGGCAAAGGTGTGGCCAGGCCAAGTGCATAAGACTTTCCCCTGGAACGGGAGTGAATGGACGGGTGCTCAGCTGGAGGGCTGAGGAGCCAGGAGGTGATGGAGCACAATCCATGAAGGGGGTTGGTGACTTGAACAATTGCCCAATACCATTGCCAGGAGGCACCTTTCTGGCAGACAGTTTGCCATTCTGTCACACCATCTTGCCTGTGAATCCCAGCATAAAATGTTTTATGAATTTCTGGGAATATTCAGACTACTCACCTGAATTTTATCTTAGTGAATTTAAGTTGGGTTAGGTATTGAAGTCTAAAGAGACTTCCTGTTCTGGGCAGCTTCAGCAGCCATGCCGACAATGTATCTTCTTTTAGATTAAGATCTTGTCCCTTCTTCCAAGATATTGGTTGATTCAACCAGCACTGGAAGATGTAGTCTTGTTTTACTTTTGTCATACACCCTTCAGCCTTTCTTCCACCCTGCGATTATGCCTTTTCCTCAAACCAGATATGGTAGAGCCTGTGTGTGCACTTTATCAAAAGACACTGACAGATCCAGCTGAGAAGGCAGAATGGTTTGAGGTTGTTTTTTTTTTTTTTTCCTAACATTGCGTTTTGGTTCCATTGACTGAGTAAAAACAAAAATTTTATGTAAGCGCCAAAGCTTGTCTCTTTCTCCAACAGAAGCTGGTCCAATAAAAGTATTATCTCATCTATTATTGTGTCTCTGATCTCCTAGAAGTGACACAGCTACAATGACACTGCAAACCTAAAAGCCATTGTAATAGTTATTGGAAATATTCATTATCTGTGATTTTTGATCTGGTGGATTCTTGGCATCTCCTCCTTTAACACCAGTCTTCAGATCACTCTGATATACAGATGGACTGTGACAGAAGAGGCAGAAAAGGAGCAAACTGGAATATCAGGAATGACTTTGTAGTTTTCTAATATGTGATATATTAATTTGCTGCACTGTTAATGCAGATGACAATCACAAAGTTTCTAATATAGTTAATTTTGAAAAAAAAAACCCTCTGCTTCCCAAGTAGAACCCTCATCCCTTAGTCCAATTTCTCCACCTTTCGTGCCACTTACTATTTTGAAATTTCAGATTTTTTTTTTTTTTGCATTGAGTTAAGTCCACTGACCCAACAGTACAAGGCTTCATATCATTGCTTTCTGTGGAATTTATGAAAGATTTATGGAAGAAATAAAAGTTTTTAACATTCAGTTCCTATCAGGATGGAAGGAATGAAAAACTCAGTGGCTTCCATTTTGCGTGTATTCCATATTTTTATTTCAAGTGTTAAAATATGTGCTCTCATCATACCTCATTCAAAGGATAAAGGCTGATAATATGGAATGTCAGCCACTGACATAAGAATAGGGGTTTGATGAGCAATTTCCAAAGTTTCTGCTGGGCTGAAATTACTGCTAAAGGACATAAATCTGATCCTTTGTGCCATGGTAACAGGACTTCCTTGCTCTAGATCAGGGGTGACCAAACTTGAGGAACTCAAGAGCCACACAAGTTGATTATTAAACCTTCAAGAGTTGCACTGAGGCATATAGCCATATACTTTTACCTACTAAACTGATTTGTTGATGTTCTTCCATGAGCCATACCTTTTCATTCAAGAGCCTCATGTGGCTCCCAAGCCTCAGTTTGGCCATGCTTGCTCTAGATTCTGCCATTCTAGAAAATGTGCTATAGGAACCAATCCTTCACTGTCAAGGGCATGCGCTAGCTCAGTGGCCCTCAACCTTTGTGGGTTGTGGCTTACTTGGTAACATATTGCAACCCTACAGGACACAGTAGCCCACTCCCTCTGGGCCAAATCCAGACATTTCCCTGGCTCTCCATGACACACTTCCTGCTGTGTGGTGACATTCTGTGGATGCAGGCAGTTGACAGGAGTTTTCAATGTGGGCTTTCTAAGTCAACTGAACAAGGTTGACTTTAAGTCTACTTAATGTTGGCCTTATTAGGTCAACTTAATAAAGCCTCCAGTGTAGACATGCTGTTTGGCTTCAAAGGCGCTGCTCACTCCTGTCGGTGGAGGGTAGAGTATGCACACTGAATGCCACCAGAGTATTAGTAGAAATAGTGGGGTAGATGGTGAGACACTTCTTAGGTAAGCAAAGACACACCTGAACCGTGTGGGTAGGTACCAGGGACATCGTTGCCCCGGAGAGGCACCTGGGGCACGGGCCCAGGCCATGCCCCCTGGCCGTAGGCCATGCCCCTGGCTGGGGATGGGGCCGGGAGTGGTCTCCGCAGCCATGGGCAGCTGAGCCCCAGAACCCCCACCGGGGATGGGACCGCCGCAGCTGCAGGCAACTGGGCCCCAGATCTCTGGCCTGATTGGTCTGGAGACTGGGAGAAGGCGGGCCCCGCCAGACCTGGGGCACTGGTGCCAGGATTCAGGTCACATGCTCTGTGTGCCCGGTGCCAGCAACACCCCTGGTATGTACTCAGGCATATACCCTACATCAGGGGTCAGCCCCAGCACGCTTGCTGAACATGGCAAGCGGGCCAAGCCTGACCGACATGTAGTGCCACTCAGGCTCCCTCACTGGCTGGGAATTGGAGCCACCCCACCTGCAGGTTCTGGCCTCAGTCCCGCCAGGATTGCCCCTGGCCTGGAAAAAGACCCAGGGCTCAGGCGCTGAGATTCGTGGCTTGCGTGCTTTAACCATGCCACCACTGCAGCAAACTTGGGGCTCTGGTGCCACAACTTGGGGCTCGAGCCCCGTAAGCCTGGTGCCTGCAATGCCCCTGGGTTCCTCTCAGGGTGCGGTGGGTGGGGCTGGTATGGAGGCCAGCAAAGGTAGCCAACCCATTTCCTACATAGCTTTCTCCTCGCCCAAGCAGTGCCTTCCCCGCTGATACTGCTTATTTTTAAATGTGAAAAGATCAAATAGTAGGGAAGGACTCAGCAGTGGCAAAGCAATGGGAAACCACTCCGGCAGTTCCTTGTGACCGTGAGCTGTTCCGACAGCTACCTGCAGTGTGAAAGCACTGTTACGGCAAGAAGCTGCCAATCCCTTTCAGTGCCTCAGGGAAGGACATTGGCAGTGGAGAGGCCGTGGGAAAAATCTCTGGCAGTTTCCTGCTGCTGAGCCTTTCCCCACTATTTCCCCCACCATGGCATTTCACTTACATGGGTAGCTACACACCACAGTGTGTACTCGGCCTGCTTTTGATTGTGGAGTGTAGCTACCTGTGCCCCTCAGGCTGCCACAAATGTTATTCATGTAGAAGTAGCAGAACAATGAGAGGTGCACTACTAATTACCCATGCACAGCAAACCCCATCTTAATACTTTAAAGTATTTTAAAACTTTCTAGGCCACTACCATTTTACCATTAAATTTAAGACCTGCTCTACTGTAGGACTGTTTTGGGCTTGATGCATGGCTGATTACTTAAAATAGGTTTCACTGTGATGTGAACAAGGGTCCTGATTTTTTTCGGTCAGGTGTTCTTTATCTCTTGGCAGTTGCAGAAGGTTAAAAATAAAGTGAAAGTTTCAGGAGGGCTGCTGTGCACATTTTTGTTAACTTTTAGGATCAGTCTGACCAAAAAGAATTACAGGCCAACTGGTTTCATTTAAAATGAATTTAATTTGAATTATGAGGTGTAACCTGTTACTGCAGATAGAATAATATCAATTCCTTCTTCAAGGACTATATCATTTATTAATTAACTAAACGTGACTTAAAATAATAGCTAAATTCTGTGAATTATCTTTTATTACTACATTTATTTCTATTTTTTAATGTTACAAATTGATTACCTATTTATATTAAATAGACATATCCATACAAAGAAAATAAAGTGGGATCTATATTTTCTTTGTTTTCTTGACAATTAAAAAATGATTTGTTCCATAGTATAAATGTGTCCTTTCAGTCTCTCAATGTCATGTGTATTTGCCTCTGTGATTGTCTTCTTTTATTAGACCACCATTTCTATACTTAGGGTTTTGGATATTGTTACAATGAAAATGGTAAGCACTGAAATCGAACATTACTCTCAAAAAGGCAATGATTCCTGTTATATGGAGGCACTACCCATAGTTCTTGATACATTTGTCTGTTTCCCATTGTCAGGGCCAGCCCAAGGTTTATTGGCACCTGTGATTTTGGCATCCCCCTGCTTGTGGCCCAGGCTGTGTGGGATGGATGGTTGGCCATCCACTACCCCCCCCACACACACACACACAACTTACCTTCAGAGCCTGGGAGTGCACGGCTGGGAGCAACTGGCCTGTGGGGGGCCCCACTGACTGTCCCCTCCCTGTTCTGGGCAGGAACGGGAATGCCAACAGGCTGGTCCTGCACTTCCACCCCTCTGCTGAGCTGGGTGTGGAGTGGGCTGGTCTGGGGCTGGGCTCTGCTCTCCCACCCCGTCTCTGGACTGGCCCTTCCCACCCACAGGTGAGAACAGCTGGCTCAGGGTAGGAGTGCGAGAGCAGATCCCAGCCTCTGGGCTGTCCATCTCCACTCTTGAGCTGGTTGACTCCGTGCTCCCAACCTCGCCCTTCCTCTCTGCCTTTGGCTCCACACCAGAAGCAAGGGGACTGTGTGGCCATGTGGGGCAGCAGTGTGGGCACCATGCTTCCCTGCTCCCAGCAGGACAGTGTGGGACCCACAGAACTGGGGCAATCGTTGCTTGGCACCCCCTACTGTTTGGTGCCCTAGGAGACCCCCTATGTCACCTCTATGGTAGGACCGGCCCTGCCCATTGTGGAGGAAGAGAGATTGTATTAAAAGCCCTGCTAAAGATACAGAATATGTGCAATACAGCTAAGTCTGTTTGTGATTCCCTTTGGTTTAGCTACCTATAATTGAAAAAATGCAAATGACAAGAAGTAATCTGTGAATTGGCGAGTTATGAAACACAACCACCCACCTAAACTAATTAAAAATTCAGCATGTCCAGAGGAATAAATTAATTACAACCCAATGGGAAAAGCAAGAAAAGAAAGACTATATTATGTTGTCTATAGCTAAACATGAAGCCTTTTTAACATCAGTGTCATGGCCATATTCCAGTTCTGGTAATAACATTTTGCTTACGGAGGATACATTGCCATGTACTTTCAATTGTTTGCTACACTTTTCTTTTCTGAAAATCCTGGCCGCAGGTCCAACAGATGACTTTATTCCAGAGAAATATTTCATATGCTTAAATAAGTTGTTGAGTCAGGGACTTAGATTGTTGTGTAGTGGTTCTGTTACACAGCTGCTGTGTTTCACCCCAGAGACAGTTGCATCTGCGGGGTAGGTATAGTGAGTCCTGTGTTGGTTATTATCAATCCATATCTGTAAAGCCATAAAATGCTTTGGGATGGAAAGCACTACAGAAATGCAGGAGAACATGACTACGATTATGAGAATATATATATATATATATTTCTTTATACAGGACTAGACTTTGATCTGGTCTGTATTATAAAGTTAGGTCACTGTAATTCAGGTGACATTGACCTAACTATGTCTACACTAAAATGTAACTCCTAGTGATGTAACCCTTCCATTACAGTGACTTAATAATTTCACCTCTGCAAGAGGTGTGCTTAAATAAATGCAGTTAGGTCAATACAGTGTCTTTGTAGGTCAGTGGTTCCCAACCTTTTCAGTAACACAGGACACTTCAGTGAGACAATTCCACAGAACACCCACTTTCTTCAGCTGAATTGATTGCTCATAAATGTCACAAGTTCTCATATGTTTCATGAATTGTAATTTTGGTAAGATAGAATATTGTTTTGAGATGAAACTGTTAGTTTTACACAGATTTTCTCTGCCTTTGTCCAAAATATCATGGCACACCACTGTGCCACAGCACACTGGTTGAAAGTCACTGATATAGGCAATACTTAGGTTATACTGACTAGTTCTGCCTTTCAGAAATTATCCCACAATGCCTCTCACTGGACTCTAAATTAGCACAAGCACTTCTGGTAAGGGCATGCACTGCCAACAGAAGGATCATAGTGTGGACAGGTAAAATCAATTTGATTACTGTGAGGGCTGTAGGGCAATGTGACTGAGGGTGACTTAATTTTGTGGCATACACTTTATCTTTTGCCTTGAGACATAGCTTTGATTAAAGATTGTCGCAAACAGTATTGCCACCAGTGGTAGTTCTAGGATGCATGGTTCCTCATACACTCTTCAGAGTTGCATTTCCTCCCTTAGTTCTTCGTGACTTCCAGAGGATGCTGATTTACTGTTGGCCTGTACCAGAACCTAAGTGGATGATACTAGTCATAAACAGAGGGGTGGGATGAATCCAAGTCTCCATCTCTTTCATACCTCTTCCTTGTTACCTAGTCTGTAGAGAAAGAAAGCAGATCCACAGCACTGCTTATTTGTGTGCACCAAGAACCTAGGATCTGTTAACCAAAGTAGGGATATAAGAAGGTCCTGCAGTTATCCTATCCATATCTTAATCTCACCCTTACAGGGCTATTCAATGCCTAGCCCAGTGGCTCTAGGTCCTTTTTTTAACATTTTAAATAAACAACAACCAAGAATAAGATAATTTAAAAGCAACAACTTCCCAGATAAAGCCAATCAGACTAAACAATAGTGATTAATACTAATAGTAATAATTGATAATTCATCAGTTTTAAATCCTGAAGGGTCCTTTTGTAAACTCTAGTCTGACCTTTTGTATAAGACAGGCTATATAACTTTCCTGTGTTAACTCCTACTCTAACTAGTAGCAGTTGTTGAACATACCTTTTTGAAAAACAGCAAACTATAATTTAAACATTTCCAGGAATGGACAATCCATTGCAACACTTAGTAAAGTATTCCAGTGCTTAATTAACCTCCCTGTTGAAACTAAATTTGTCTAGCTTCAACTTCCAGTCATTACATCTTCTTTTACCTCTGTTTGCTATGTTGAGAAGTTCTTTATTATCAAATTTCTCTCACCCAGGTAGGTATGTATAGACTATGATCAAGTAATCCCTTATCCTTCTCTTTGTTAAGCTAAACAGATCGAGTTCCTTGAGTCTTCTGCTGTTAATCACTCTTGAGGCTTTCCTATGAATCTTTTCCAGTTTATGAACATTCTTCTTGAATCATGGACATGAGAACTGGACACAGTGTTGTACCAATTCCTAAAATGAAGATATTACCTCTATACTGTTCTTCAGTATTTTCTTCTTTATACATTCAAACACTGTGTCAGCCCTTTCAGGTGCTACATCCTACAGGAAGCTCAGCTGAATATCCATCTAGGTTTTTTCCAAGTCATTGCTACCCAGGATGGAGTCCCCCATCCTGGAGATATGACCTATGTTCTCTGTTTCTAAACATATAACCTGACATTTGTCTGCACTGGGACCCATATTCTTTGCTTGTATCAGCTTGACAAGAATTACCAATCACTATGTAGCAATGACCTAGGATCTTCATTGTTGCTTGTTTCAGCTACACAGTTTATCAGTGATGACTTTATGTTTTCTTCCAGGACCAGAAACACACCTGCTCAGTCTTGATTCCCAGTTTACAATTATAGTTTGAGACCTATCAGCCAATTTTTAGTACACTTCTTCAATTTTGTATTCTGTTTTCTTAATCAAATTGTGTAGAAATGAGTCATATATCATACAGACGTGTA
The DNA here is from genome assembly GCA_007922195.1 of Podocnemis expansa. NCBI lineage: Eukaryota > Metazoa > Chordata > Testudines > Podocnemididae > Podocnemis > Podocnemis expansa. The sequence goes on from ML682065.1 coordinate 8,463,191, forward strand.
CATATACATCATTACTATGACCTTTATCAAACAGAATTCTAATCTCATCAAAAATTATATCCAGCTAGCTTGGAAAGATTTATTTTTCATAAACCCATGTTGATTGTCATTAATTGTATTACCCTCCTTTAATTCTTTTTCATCAAGTCCCATATTAGTCATTTCTTTACTTTACTCAGTACTGATATCAGACTGAGAGATTTATAATTACCTAGGCCACCTCATTTGCCCTTTTAAGATAATTGGTACTACATTTGCTTCCCCCCCCCCAGTCCTTTGGAAATTCCCCAGTTGTCCATAACCGACTAAAATTAATGCTAATGGTTGGGAAAGTACCTCATACAGCTCTTTCTATAGAATCATAGAAAAGTAAGGCCAGTGGCGTCTTGAAAGATTCTGTAATCCAACACTTCACAATGAGTCAGCACCAAGTAAACTCATATAAATCCTGACAGATGTTCTTTAAAAGTATTTGGTGATATGAATTCTATAACCTCCCTTGGAAGCTGTGATGTCCCCCTCCCAGAATCTGGTCCGGTGTACTGCTGTTCTTCTCTGATCGCCCACTCTTGGACCCTGACTCACCCCACTTTGCTAGATGACCCTTTCTCCTGGGTCAGCCCATACTAAGCTCCAGTGTATAAACAGTCCCAAGCAGTGGATGTGAGCTCAGTGGCTATGTCTACACTACAAAAGCTAAGTCTATTTTAAAATAAAGTCTAATTAAAGTCAGCTTTATTAAGTCAGCTTAGTGAGTCCATCCTTCTCTTAAGTTGACTTAACCAACTTTGTTAAGTCGACTTAAGAAAGTGTCCTAATAAAAAATGTGTTTGCTTAAGTGGACTTTACTAAGTCAACTTAAACAGGCACATGCTATTACATAGAGCTTCTTAAGTCAACATAGAAGGCCACAGTTCATTACGTAGACTTAATCAAGCCAACTTAAAGAGTGAGAGTTATTAGGTTGACTTATGGAAGTCCTTGAGTCAACTTAATGAACGCCAAATGCGGACAGGGCTTTGCTTAAGTCGACTTAAGCCCCTAGTGTAGACATACCCAGTAGCTATTCATGGGATAGTCCCCCAGTGAGCACTCCTAGCCCCTGCTGCCACACCAGGTACTTCTATCCTGCAAAGATCGGGGTCCTTCCCAGATCAATATAGGCTCATTTACGCTGGCGAGTCAGTTTAATAACGAAACTAATATACAATCAGCCCTTGCTCCTTCACATGCTCTAAACCTGCGCTGCTTTAGATAAAACAAACACTATTTTATTGATTAAAACATGATTTTAAGGGAGTATATAGCAAATCAGTGCACACTAAATTAATCAGTCAGTTAGGAGTTAACCACTACCAAACAAAAGGAAAGACACATTCTAACCTAAAGTTTACTGCTGTAGAGCATTTCAGTCTTAGTCACAAGGCTGGCCGATGATGGTTTTACAGTCAATTTCTGCCCTTCCGTGGGCAGGGATCAGACCTTGCATGTAGGTGGAGATGTTTAAGTTGGAAGTTCTCTGGCCAAAAATTCCAAACAGTTAATTCAAACTAATAAAAGCTTAATTCAAATTGGTAAGACCTGCCAGTTAATTTGAACCAAGCCTTTAGTTTGATCCTTAGTTCAAATTGAGGACCGTGTAGACTAGGATTAACCCTTAGTTCAATAAATTTAAATTAAGGGCTGTTAGTTCAAATTAACAAAGTGCACTAATTCGACTCAACATAAAGTCAAATTAGTCCACTTTGTTAATTCAGACTAATAAATTCAGGTTTAGTTTGAACTAAACTTGAACTTACTAGTTTGAATTAACAAATTCAAACTAACTTTTTGTGGTGTAGACATAATCTATGGTACCACCTGACTTTCACTGTTATTCCTCATTTTGAATTTGAACATTTTGGGTTTTTCCTTCTGAAATGTAATACTTTGTAATTTGTTGATTTCAGACCAATCTCTTAAGGACATTTTAAAGTCTAATCCTGACTTCCAAAGTGCTTGCAGCCTCTCCCCAGCTTTTTGTCATCTACTAATTTTTTTTTAGCATGTTGTTCGTTCTATTATACAAGTCGCTACTGAAAATGGTGAACAGCACCGATTCATGACAGATTGCTGTTTGATCCTGTTAGATACCTCTTCCCAATTCAGTAGTGAACCATTGATAACCACTCTTTGATTATAGTTTTTCAACCAGCTACGCACTCATCCCTAGTAATTTATCTAAACCACATTCTCTTGCTTGATTTATGAGATCTTTCAGTGGGATTGTGTCGAAAGCCTTACTAAAGGAAAGATATCACATATGCTGCTTCCATCATATCTATTAACAGTGTCAAAAAGAGAAATTAGATTGATTTGTTTTTTCCAAAACCATTTGTCTATTATTTATTATCTGTATATATGCTCACAAATTGATTTTTAATAATTTGTTCCAGTTTTTTCCAGGTGTTGAAGTTAAGGTGATTTGTCTCAAATCATCCAGATCCTCTTTGTACCCCTTTTTTAAAGATAGGTAGTATGTTTGCCTTCCATCAGAGTCCTCCAATCTCATGAGTAATTTAAAATAATCTCTAACCGTTCCAACATTGATTGAGGTAGTTCCTTATGTCCCCTAGTGTGAATATCATCAGGACCTGCAGACCTTAAACACATCTAGCATATCCGACAGTTCTGTAACTTCTTTTCCTATTCAGCTACACACTTTCTTGCCAAAGGGTGGGGGGAAGAAAAGAGTTTGCATATAAAATGCAGATTAACTTGTTGAAGATCAGGGTTCCCTCCCTACTGGTAGCTGTACTCACTCTCCTTTTCTAAATCATAGGCTGGCTGTTGGAAGGAAAATGATTTTCCTTTTAAAACTGATGAATGATCTTATATAATAAAAGAAAGGGAAAACATTCTTCAATTTTTTCACATATTTAGGGGAAACATTAGAAATCTTTCCTCCACCCCATTCTTTAGTTTTGTAGCTGTTGCTTGTTTTATTAAGACACTTTTGATTATGGTGTGCTTGCAAAGGAAGCAAAACATCTTTGTTGCCACAAGTTGCTGGAAAATTCTGCATATATTTCAGGGAAATATAGCACAGCTTATGAGCAGATCAGACATCCCTCAAACCTTATGGAGTTTTTAGACCTGAAATTACCTTCTTGGCAGATAATAGGCTCTGCTGCTCCAGTTCTCTAACCTTGCATTCATTAATTGCAAAAGTTAGCTTGTAGCAAAGTCTTTTTTTCCGAATGATTTGTGCCTCGTCTTGGGTAGATGGCTATTTTAACCTGAATGAATGACCATGCTCCAGTGGAATGATTCCAAGTTTCTTTAAGAATTGTGATTCCTTGCCTATCCCTCTTTACTGTTTTAGTTTTATGGCACAATAGTCTAAGTTTATCTTTTATGATTGAAAGGGCTTTTTCCCTAAATGAAAGCAAAAAGTGGTCCAAGTAGCAGGACTTTTGAAAATATATCACTTGTATAGCTTGTCAAAAATACTGTGTTAGCTCTTATTGCAAAAAGTTCATTGCATGAATAATTCCCTTACCATTGCTAAGTAGCAGTTTGCTTTCTGTATCAACTCAGTAATGCCCTACTGTTGATTTTATTTTAAATGTTCATTTCCCATTTTCAATCATTAGCATTAAATGTATAGGAAAGTATGTGTGTTTCTATGCCCAGATTTTAGAGGAAAGTAAGACACCAACGTCCTGATTAACTATTGCATCAGCTTGGTGCCACTGTAGCTCTGCTGATTTCAACATTTCCTCTTAAAACTGAAGTAGTACAGTAGCATATCAAGTCCTGAAAGTGAATTGTAGTGATGCTCATTAGGCTATGGGCAAGGAGCTGGAGGCAATAAAGAAGTCATTTACATAGCCAAATTGGATATGAGGGATAGTTAGAAGCAGATTTGGAGAACACTCAAGGTCTAATAATAGTTAGGATTTTTTAATGGGAAAACAAACAAACAAACAAAAAAAGAGTCCTGTGGCACCTTATAGACTAACAGATTTCTTCAGGCACAAGTTTTCCTGGTCTTCAACCTACTTCATAAGATGCATCTAACAAAGTGGGTTGGAGCCCATGAAAGCTTATGGCCCAAAAAATCTGTTAGGCTATTTTTACACTTAAGAAGTTAGTTTGAATTAACTTAGTTCAAATTAATTAATTCAGACTAATAATGGTTAATTTGAACTAAGTTAATTTGAACTGAAATGTCCACACAAGAAACTCAAATCAAACTAGCATGTCCATGGACAAGACTTGCTAGTTTGATGGGGGGGGCGCATCATGGGAAGTGTGGCAGCATGGCCCCTGAGAAGGTCCATGCCCATACCCAGTACACAGAAAAAGGAAAGAACCCTAGGACGAAGAAGGTCAAACCGTGTTAATTCAAATTACAGTTAAGTTCAAATTAATGTGGTTCCATTGGGTTAATTCGAACAAATAAGTTCTAATTAACCATTACTTTGAAGTTAAGCAAGGTTTTATAACTTTGAAGTAAGTAGTTCATCACTTCAAACTAAGGAATTCCTTAGTTCAAAGTAATGAAAGCCAGTGTAGTCATGCATTAATTTAGTTCAAGTTAATCCTCATTAATTCAAACTAAATTGTAAGTGTAAACATACCCTTAGTCTATAAGGTGCCACAGGACTCTCGTTCTTTTTGCTGTACACAAACTAACATGGCTACCTCTCTGAAAAAAAATTTTTTATATCTCTCATAAGCTTTCAGAGCATATTACAGTGTAAATTAATATTAAGAGCAATAATGCAATGTCTGGAGCTCATCCTTAGATTAGTATTGTTGAAGATGAGCAGCTCTATATCTCCTTAAATAACAGGTTGAAAAGGAGGGACAAGTTATTAAAGAGGCACACAAATAAATGATGTTACTTTTTGAGGTGCTGAACAATAGGAGACATCACTGGAAGCTGTAGGTATGATTGGTATGTATGAAAATTAGGTGCTTGTTTTGGTATTCTGCAGTAGATATACACTGCGGGTGGGGGGACCTCTAATGGTGAATCTCAGAGCCTGGATCAATGACTTGGGCCGACGCTAGGAGCTAAAAATAGTGTAGATGTGCCACCCTGACAGGAGCACAGATTCACTGGGTTTCAGAATTCTAGCTTTGGCTCGAGCCCAAATGTCTACTACACTGCTATTTTTAGAACAATGTGAGTCAGAGTCAGTTGACCTAGACTCTAAGATTCAGTGCTGCGGAGTTGGTTATTTTTTCTGCAGGGCAGACATATCCTGAGACCTCTGTCCTCTCACACCGATCCATGTGCTTGACTTTAAGCACAGGAATAGTCCCAGGGGCCTCCATGGAATTACTGATGAGCTTATGTGGGATGGTGTTTGTTAGGTCAGGCTTTAAATGTGGACTTTGGTGCCTAATTTCTGAAGTTTGGAAAATGCTTTCCTTAATCATGCTGTGCCTTAGTTCACAGTATCTATAAACTAACTGTAATCATTCCTTCCTCAAAGACTAGTTGTGGAAATTAAAGTTTGGCAAGCTCTTTGAAATCTGCAGATGAAAGGGATTCATAGGAGTGGTAAAGTATTGTAGTTGTCCCAGAAAGTCAATTTAACCACATTGAAAAATTACAAAGGAAATACTCCTGGACTGTAACATTATATATGCTATACCTATGCACTCAGCTTTCAAAAAGAATCATTTAAAAATAAATAATGTTTGATTGGACTGGAAAAAAGCAAATATAGTACCTATCTTCAAGAAAGGCAAAAAGGAGGATCCAGGGAATTACAGACCTGTCAGCCTCACCTCAATCCCTGGAAAAATCATGGAGCAGCTTCTCAAAGAATCCATCCTGAAACACTTGGAGGAACGTAAAGTAATCAAGAACAGTCAGCATGGATTTACCAAGGGTAAATCATGCCTGACCAACCTCATCGCCTTCTATGATGAGATGACTGGATTTGTGGATGCGGGAAGAGCCGTTGATGTCATATACCTTGACTTTAGCAAGGCTTTTGATACGGTTTCCCACAGCATTCTCATTGGCAAATTAAGGAAGTATGGGTTAGATGTGTGGACTGTAAGGTGGATAGAAGACTGGCTAGAACAACGGTTTCAGCGCGTAGGAATCAATGGCTCCATGTCAAGTTGGCAGGCAGTAACAAGTGGTATGCCCCAGGGGTCGGTCCTGGGGCCAGTTCTGTTCAATGTTTTCATTAATGATCTGGATGATGGGATAGATTGCACACTTGGTAAGTTTGCAGATGATACCAAACTGGGGGGAACGGTAGACACCCTAGAGGGCAGAGACAGGATTCAGGGAGACCTAGACAAACTGGAGCAGTGGGCCAAGAGGAATCTCATGAGGTTCAACAAGGATAAGTGTAAAATCCTGCACTTGGGACGAAAAAACCCCATGTACTGCTACAGGCTGGGGAGTGATCAGCTAAATAGCAGCACTGGAGAAAAGGACCTGGGAGTCATGGTGGATGGGAAGCTGGATATGAGTCAGCAGTGTGCTCTCGCTGCCAAAAAGGCCAATGGCATACTGGGCTGCATCAGAAGAAGTGTTACCAGCAGATCAAGGGATGTGATCATTCCCCTCTATTCTGCACTAGTGAGGCCACATCTGGAATACTGTGTCCAGTTTTGGGCTCCCCACTACAAAAAGGACATGGACAAATTAGAGAGAGTCCAGAGGAGGGCAACCAAAATGATCAAAGGGCTGGAGCACAAGCCCTATGAAGAAAGACTGAAGGAACTAGGCTTATTTAGCCTGCAGAAGAGAAGACTGAGGGGGGATTTGATAGCAACCTTCAACTACTTGAAGGGTTGCTCCAAGGAGGAGGGAGCTCGACTGTTCTCGGTAGTAACAGAGGGCAGAACAAGAAGCAATGGCTTCAAGTTACAGCTGGGGCGGTCCAGGCTGGATATTAGGAAAAACTTCCTTACTAGGCGAGTGGTGAAGCAGTGGAATAAGTTGCCTAGGAAGGTGGTGGAATCTCCATCTCTGGAGGTGTTCAAGTCCCAGCTGGACAAAACACTGACTGGGATGATCTAATGGGAGTGGTCCTGCTTTTTTTGGCAGGGGGTTGGACTAGATGACCTTGCGGGGTCCCTTCCAACCCTATGATTCTATGATTCTATGATTGCAGCCCTCAGTAATAAACTTAAAATATTCTAATTGAATAGAGATCTGTAATATGACAAAGGGTGTGTTCACACAGCAGTCACACAACAGAGGTTGTTTCGAAATAAGAAACACCATGTTCACACAACGTACCGTTGTTTCGAAACAATGGCTTCCATTGTTTCAAAACAAGGGCGTTGTTTCGAAACAACTTAAACCCCATTTGGTGACGAAACAATGTTGTTTTGAAATGATTGTTTTGAAACAATCCCATCTGAACATGTTATTTCGAAACAACGGTGACTCGTTTCGAAATAACTGTTGTCCGAACATGCTATTTCGCTTTGAGCTTTTTTCCTTAATTCAAATTAACATTTTCTTAATTTGAATTAACTTATTTCAAAACAACACGTTATTTCGATACAAGTTGTTTTGAAACAACTTGTATCGAAATAACCCCCTGTGTGTGAACATAGCCAAAAACATAGAGATCTGATTATGAAGCAGGCAGTAGTTTGGAAATAGTACAATAGCATTATAACAAACAATATTTCTATTCAATTGGCATGTTCCTGTGATTATAATGTTACCATTCATCTTTAAACTTATTTTTTATATATATAAAGAAAATACAAATTAGATCTGTGAAAACTCACTCTTACATCTGGAGATTAGTAATTAATTATCAGTTTTGCAGATACACGATGATGAACAAATTTAAGCCATACAGTAAAATTCTACTCTATTTTCAAATATTTTGAGGAAACAAAAGTTTTGAGAATTTCTTTCTCCACATCATTCTGCAAGTACAGGTGCCTTTCTTAAATGTTACATCTCTGCATATCCAGAGGGGACCCCAAGGGGAACTAAAGATTCCCAACAATAGATTATGAATACTTAAAAAGAATGAACAAGAATGTATTGATATACATGAAAATGAAACTGCTCTTACTACCCATTCTGTTAATTAGGAAACTATTTTCAATATAACATTCATTGAATCTAGAAATGCAGCTGTCAAAGAGTCGTATTCTGTTCTCAAATGCTACATATGAATCCTCTTTCAAACACCATGATGAGAAATGCAGAACCATCCACAAAACCAATCCTAGATCTTTTTTGCAGGGGGACCAGAAGGCAATATTTGGCACTATGGAAGTATATTCTTGTTTTGCTGTCTAGAGCTATACCTTTAAATACCCCTGGGAACAAGCTAAGGAAGGATTATCTCCAAAAGAGGCCTAAAAAGGGCCTCAAACAAAATCTAAAACCTGAGTGGCATGTGAGCGAGTGTGATGCCTACATATGAAAGAGCTAGTCTCCATCAGCATGGTTCTGACAAAAGCTCAATTATGTTTTTCTCTTCAAATAAGAAATCACTGACTTAATCTTTGGTTTCATAGCCTAGCAGTGGCAATGAAAGACCTCCAATCAGGTGCAGTAATGTATGCATGTGGCTCCTAAGCCTCTTCAGCAACAAAGGATGAATCAGCATGCAGAACCAAAAGTCATTGCAGACAGAGAGAGACAGAGAGAGAGAGGAGGAGGAAAAGGAGCAATAAGGTATAGGAAAGCAATGTGGGAGGATATAAGAGCCAATCACTCTTCCCCCAGAGATGGTAATTTCTGGGAATGGCACAAACGTAGGACTAAGGCAATAAAATGCCAATTGACAATGTGACAGACAAAGTAAACAGTGCAGTGAAATTCTCTATTAAACTCTGCATTGTTATACATTGTATACATGTGGAGGTCTGCAATGTGGTCCTGGTGAAGAGCACACTGATGTTTTTATATGTAGATCACCCAAAAGTATTTTAAATATCTGAGCGCTCTATGGATATAATATGTGGGATTTTGGAGGCCCCAGTTCTGTTCAGAGAAGTGACCGTAAAATCTTCTTGTCTCTGTTTCCATGGAGCCAAATTCCAAAGGGGCAGCCATTTTTGTCTAGTTCAGTAAAACAAACAAGGAGTCCTGTGGCACTTAAAGACTAACACATTTATTTATTGCATGAGCTTTTGTCAGAGAAAATCCCACTTCATCAGATGCTTTGAAGATGGAGGAACTTACAGAATGGGAAGATATAAATGCAGGGCAGTATAAATCATCGGAACTGATCAGACTGTAACAGCAACAGAGGAACAGCTTACAGAGGAAAATTAGGTCAAATCACTTCTTGTAATGAGAAAAAATACAGTATCCCTATTTAGTCTTGAAGCAATGTAACTGAATTTGCAAATAAATTCGACCACAGCAGCTTCTCTTTGAAGCCTTGATGTGGTATTCACCTGTCTGAGCACCGCAATTAGCAAATCATTAATGGAGTGATCAGGAAGACTTAAATGCTGACCCAGTAGTTTTAGAGTGTTGTGATTTCTGATGTCAGATTTGTGCCCATTTATTCTCTTGCACAGAGACTTTTGTGTTTGCCCAATACATAAGGCAGAGGGGCATTTCTGGGATATGATGGATGTGGATGAGTATAAAATCAAAAGTTCAGCCACGAGGTGCACTGTGGCATCATCTGGGATGGTTCTTCTAATAGCTTGTAATCCATCCTTATGTGGCATGTTGGTGTAAAGAGCTTTACATCCATAGTGGCCAGGAGGGTGTTTTCTGGAAGCTCACTAATGGATTGAATTTTTCTCAGGAAAGCTGTGGAGTCTCAAAGATAGGTAGGAGTGTTGATAGCATCGGGTCTGAGGAGGGAGTCCACATAACCAGATAAGCCTGCTGTAAGAGTGCCAATGCCTGAGATGATACGGGATCTGACCTATTTCAGATTTGAGGATCATTTATACCTTCAGGTCAGCGGCACTGCTGTGGGTACCCATATGGCCACACAATATGCCAACATTTTATGGCTGACTTAGGACACTGTTTCTTCGAGTCTCATCCGAAAGCACCTCTCTTCTGTTTACACTACATTGATGACATCTTCATCATCTGGACCCACGGTAAGGATGCCCTTGAAGATATCCACAGAGATGTCAACAATTTCCACTCCACTATTAAACTTAGCTTGGAACACTCCACAAGGAGATCCACTTTCTGGACACTATAGTACAAATTAGGGATGGACACATAAGCACTACCTATGCCAAAAACATACTGGTCGATATAATTACCTACATCCCTCGAGCTTTCGTCTAAAACACACCACATGGTCCATTGTCTACGGCTAAGCCCTAAGATATAACCAAATTTGCTCTGATTCCTCAGATAGAGGCAGGCACCCTCAGGATCTCTCTGAAGCATTCTTAAAACTACAGTACCCAGCTGCAGAAGTGGAAAAAATAGTTTGACAGCGTCAGGTGGGTACCCCACAGTCAACTGCCTACAGGAGAAGCCCAAGAAAGAAAACAACAAAACACCTCTAGTCATAACCTACAACCCCCAAGTCAGACCTCTACAGAACATTCTCAGGGGTCTACAACCTGTTCTACAAGATGATCCCTCATGCTCTCAAGCCTTGGGAGACAGACCTCTCCTTGCTTACGGACAGTCCCCCTACCTTAAACAGATATTTACCAGCAACTACAGACCTAACAACAGAAACATTAAAGCAGTCACATATCCCTGCAACAAACCACACTGCCAACTTTGCCCATATATCTGCACAAAAGACACTATTAGAGAACCTAATAAAACCAGCTACTCCATAAAAGGCTCATTCATCTGCTCATCCACCAATGTGATTTGTGCCAGAAATGCCCCGTTGTCTTATACATTGGACAAACAGGACATTCTCTGAACAAAAGAATAAATGGGCACAAACCTGACATCAGAAATCAGAGCATTCTAAAACCATTGGGTCAGCATTTCACTCTTCCTGATCACTCCATTAATGATTTGCTGATTGCAGTGCTCAGACAGATGAATACCTGATCAAGGCTTCAAAGAGAAGCTACTGAGATCGAATTTATTTGCAAATTCAGCTTCATTGCTTTAGGACTTAATAAGGACATGGAATTTTTCTCCTATTACAACAGGTGATTTGACTTCATCTTCCTCTATATGCTGTTCCCCACTGTTTGAATCTTTACAGCTGTTTTGATTGGCTGTTACAGTCTGACTGTTTCCCATGACTTGCACTTCCCTGTGTAAGAAGCAAGGAGTCCTGTGGTACTTAAATACTAACAGAGTTATTTATCGCATGGGCTTTCACAGGAGAAAATCCCACTTCATCAGATGCTTTGAAGGTGGGGGAACTTACAGAATGGGATGAAAATAAATGAAGGGGAGTGTAAGACATTCTGTATGTTCCCCCATCTTCAAAGCATCTGATGAACTGTGATTTTCTGCCACGAAAGCTCATGCGATAATTAGATCTGTTAGTCTTTAAGTGCCACAGGACTCCTTGCATCTTTTGCTGAACTAGACTGACACAGCTGCCTCTTTGGAACGTCCCTGCATTTATTTCCTCCCATTCTGTAAGTTTCCCTATCTTCAAAGTAGCTGCTGACGTGGAATTTTCTCCGATGAAAGCTCATGCAGTAAATAAATTTGTTAGTCTTTAAGTGCCACAGGACTCATTGTTTGTTTCCATGGAGAACCTGAAGTGTGTGACTAACTTGTGACAGTAAAGAATCCCTCTTTTCCTACCTCTGAGCTCTTCTGCTTTTTGAATTCACTTGCCCTCTTACACACGTCACCCGGGTATCTGGCATATAGTGATGAACCTGGTCTTCTGCTGTCCTCTCTTCAGCATGTGGTTCTACGAAGTACATGAGTTCACAACTCCCAAATTATTCTCACGCTTCTGGTTACCTCACTCATTCCTGTAAAGCTCCACAGCCTCTACCTCACTGAGAGAAAAGGAAGTGAGTAAAGAAATTCCTTTGGTTTTTAAATATGCATTTTTTAAAAAAAATCATATTGGTACACACACACATTTATTTAGACATATAATGAATATTCAGACCATACACAAAAACCTATGTGACCACATAAGCTTATTCGTTTTACCCTGCTGTGTTCACACACTCCTTTATTTGTCATGTTGCTCTCCCTTATAGCATCCTGTTTTAAAATTTAGAGTGTCCCATCTGTAATGCAAGGAAAATCTCTTTCATTTCCCTGTGTTTTGATTAGCACACCTTTGAGTGCTTGACATGTAATAAAAATAAATGCGAAGCTACTATTAAGGAAATCAGAGATAGCATGTTGGTCTTTGGCTAGATGCATTTCCATTTACTGCCTTTATGCCTGTGGAGCCATTATCCTAATATTTCTGTCACATCCGTTCCCCTCAGCCTCATTTCTATTCTTGGAGGGGAGGCTTTTCTCTCTGGTTATATTTTGAGTACACTGATTACAGCCATGCTCTTGCTTCCATTTAGTAACAGAAAGTAGACTCATAGCATCCATGTATTCCGTACATCACATATTTGATGTTGGCTTGGTTTTGCGTTTTTATATTTGTCAATTGTGAAGATGAAATGTGTTACCCCAAACCTGGGGAAGGACGGAGCCAGGAAGGAAAGGTTCATTAGAACTACTGAGGAACTGAGTGGGAGAGAAGAGTGGGGCTGATGCACTATTTTGTTAAGCCGTCTCTTCTGACATAGTCTCAACAAGCCTGAAAATGTGTTTGGTTTAGTGGAAAAATTAGCCAGCTGGAATGAGGGTCTGGCTGATTTAATAAAAAGGATGTTACCTCACTTATGTAATAGTTTGTAAAGGAGTTCCTGAAGCTGCTAACTTCAGGGTTAGATCCCCAAATGGCAAGTAAGCTCTGTGTTGCAATGCCTAATTTTAGGCACCTTGCCATCTAGTGAAATCTTCAGTCCCAGGTTAGGAGCCTAGGCTCTCCTTATAATGTACATAGAGAGTGAGGGGTCTAAAAGAGAGGAGTCATAAAAGCTGACAATCTGTGTGGGAAGCCATCTAAGCAAGCCACTAGGAAATGCTGAGGAGACAGGTGTAGTTTAAGATTCCCCAAAGAGCTCATTGTTCGCGTAACTCTTCTCCAATAACATCAGTGGGTGTTTTACATGGATTTAATGGAAGCAGTATGGGTAAAGATGAGTGTTTAGGGAAATCCCACCTGACCAAATTTGTTGTCCCTCACAGTTAAAAGCAAGTTTTTAGAAGTTTGGCAAGACATCCCTTTTGAGAGACATATTTGTAATTAAAAACTCACACAGAGAAGAGAAACAACTTTTTCTTTGAATTGTTAGTAACGTTAATATACAGTATCATACAGCATCTCTAATTCAGTGAACGTTACTGATAGGCTGTTCCTGGTATGGGTGTGCTGCAAACCATGGAGTATCCTATATAAACATTATTCTTTCTGTGAAATATTCTTCTGGCCTTCTGCCGAAAACCTAATCAGATCTGAGAGAGTATATCAAATCCTTCTGCGTGTGAGGTCTGGAATAATCCCACTATATTTCATTCTTTTTTCTGTCCACAGTTGGATAGCGCTACTTCCCTCATCCAGGCAGCTAAAAATCTGATGAACGCTGTAGTCCTTACTGTGAAAGCATCATATGTGGCTTCTACAAAATATCAGAAGGTCTATGGTACAGCTGCGGTGAACTCACCTGTTGTATCTTGGAAGATGAAGGCCCCTGAGAAGAAACCTTTAGTAAAGAGAGAAAAGCCAGAAGAATACCAGACACGGGTGAGAAGAGGTTCCCAGAAGAAACACATTTCCCCAGTACAGGCTTTAAGTGAATTTAAAGCTATGGATTCCTTCTAAAATACTAGGCTTTACCAGGAGGGTTTTATATTCCTTTTTGTATGCATACCTGCCGACTTGTATGCGTCTGGCATGGGGAAAATCCTAATGAAACAGTGTCAATTTGCATGCAATCTAAGGTTCTATTAAAGTAATTAACCACCTGTAACCCACAATGCAGAGCATTCTATTCTATGATGTTACATGAAGTTATCCCAAGCTTACTTTTTTAAACCATAGCATTAAATTGGCCAAAGTTTTTGCACCACCAGTGTAGGGGTAAATAACCTCAAAAGCAAAACTTTATGCATGCAAGAAACATTAAGTTGGCAGGTATATTAAATGAAAAAAAAAAAGTAGACCATAAAGCTTGTATTGCTTCTGTTACAGTGCAAAAATGTACTAGCCAATATGCTTAAATGTGTGGCCCAATAATGAGACGATTCAACTTTTACATCATCTTCATCATAGTATGTGAATTTTGAAAAAGGATAAAAATTATTCCATTTTAAAATGCTTCCTTTAATCCATATTTTATTCTTTATATTCTAGTAGTGTTTATGACTATGCTTATGTTTCAATTAATCCCATTACTATGAAAAAAAGAGTTACTTTTTGCCAATTGAATTCCTTATGGTGAAGTATGAAGCACAATATGGTGATTGACATTGCCTTTTATATTATTATTATTACTATTATTATTATTACTATTATTATATTGTTAGAAATAGAAGACCTGGTGGTGGAATGTTTAGAGACACTGAAACTGATGGTGTGAGAATTTAGAGGCAAATATGTAGGTGTAGCTTGGATTACAGGTATCTAATATACCAGTGTAACCACTAAATCTCAATAAACTCATTTAACCTTGGAATCCTGAATATGACTTTTATCTTTCAATGGACAGATATCATTCATAAAAGCACTGAAGTGAAAATAAATTTATTTTGTACTGATGCTTGTATTTTTTGAGTGAGGGGAGGGGAAAATATATATTGTGTGCTCATTTTCTCATAACAGGGAAGGGGTGGGGTGTCAAATCCTGGCTTGAAGCATGTATGTGAGATAAAATTCTGTGATTGTTCCGCTGAATGCCCTCCCATTCTTTTCATAGAAAACCAATGAAAGAATTGACCTCAGTGGATTATCTCATGTATTGTGGCAGAAAATATCTGTTGGGTTTCACCCCCAAAGTGACTGAACGGTAGTTAATTTACATGGAGTATGTAAAGCTCTATTTAATTCAGGTGTCTGAATGAACACTGGAGATCATTTTGATATGCAGGGTTTTATAGCACTGTCTAAATGGTATTGTACTAAAAAAAATGCATTGCTACCGTATATTCACTTTACTGCTTAAGAACTGGTTGAACTGTATTAATTAGGTTAATATTGCTATAACAACATTTTCCTTTATTTGACTATACATCAATTAGCAAGAAAATATTTTTTTCTTGAAATGTAATCATTTCCTAGAACTAAATAGAGCATTGTCAACCTTCTCATGGAACAGCATGATATGAAATTTGCATTAATACAATCATGTAAATGAAGGTCCAAAAGAGACTTCAAGATGTCTTCTAGGCCAGTCCTCTGTACTCAGAGCAGAACTGGGTATTATATGTCATCACTGACAGGTGTTTGTTTAACTTGCTCTTAAAAATCTCCAATGATGGCGATTCTACTACTACCCTTGGCAATTTCTTCCGGTGCTTAATTACCCTGACAGGAAGTGTTTCCTAATGTACAACCTACACTGTCCTTGCTGCAATCTAAACTGATTGCTTTTTGTCCTATTCTCAGAGATTAATAAGAACAATTTTTCTTCCTTCTCCTTGTAACATCATTTTATGTACCTGAAAACTGTCATTATGCCCCTCCATCTCTTGCACTATTCTTCTCTTCTCCAGAACAAATGAATCCAGTATTTTAATCTTCCTTCATAGGTCAAGTTTTCTAGACTTTTAACAATTTTTGTTGCTCTCCTCTGGACTTTCTCCAGTTTGCCCACATCTTTTCTCAAATGTGACAATCAGAACTGGACACGATATTCCAGCTGAGGCCTAATCAGAATAGAGTAGAGTGGCAGAATTAGATCTTTTGTCTTGCTTACAACACTACTGCTAAAACATCCAAGAATGGTGTTTGCTTTTTTGACAACACTGTTACATTCTTGACACACTAATCTGCAGAAAAGTGAGTTGCACCACACAGGGCATTTATTTGCTTTTTTTTTAAGAAGAGTTACTATGCTTGTCTAGGATATATTGATGGACATGATCTCTTTTTCACTCAGAACATCAGTGCCACACAGTGACATTTCTCTCGTATTGAATACCTTTCAGTCACACCATAAGGAGAAAGAAGAGTTCTCTCAAGAGATGTTAAGATCAAAGCCCCATTTTGTCAAGATCAGAGTCCCACTCCAGCAGGTGTGCTTCAAACATGTAAGAAGACAATTCTCTTCTGAAAAGCTTACCCCTGAAATCATCTGAAATCTGCAAAGCTAATTGTCATGCCATATGGTTTTCGTTATTGTTACTTAAGTAGCACCATAGAGGTGGTTACTTCATTACAAAGAAAGACACAAATTTCCTGCTGCTGTCACTTCATTGGCTTCAGCCAAGTTGGACACGTAGAAACCTGAAGAGTCCTTGTTATCTGATGCTCAGATTTCCCAGTCCACTAAGGCCAACAGAATATGGCTGTAAACTGGCCAGAGTTTCCCAGTTTCCCTTTTTGTAAACACAAAGCTGGGGGAGAGAAGTGAGTCAGATCTGGGCACGTCAGGAATGAGTGGGGGATAACAGAGCTGAGCTCTAGCCTTGAGCCTGGAACACTCCACATGGGAAATCCACTTTCTGGACACTACAGTACGAATTTGGGATGGACACATCAACACCACTCTATACTGAAAACCTACTGATCATTACAGTTATCTACATTCCTCGAACTTCCATCCTAAACACACCACACGATCCATTGTCTACAGCCAAGCCCTAAGATATAACCACATCTGCTCTGATCCCTCAGACAGAGACAGGCATCTGCAGGATCTCTGTCAAGCTTTCTTAAAACTATGGTACCCATCTGGAAAAGTAAAGAAACAGATTGACAGAGCCAGACAGGTACCCCACCGTCAACAACTATTGGTAAGGCCCAAAAAAGAAAACAATAGAACGCCACTGGTCACCGCATACAACCCTCAAGTCAGACCTCTACAACAGATCATTAAGGACTTCCAGGCTATTTTAAAAGATGACCCCTCTTTCTCTCTAGATTTGGGAGACAGACATCTCACCTACAGACAATCCTCAAATCTTAAACAGATACTCACCAGCAACTACAGACCTAACAACAGAAACATTAAAGCAGGCACATATCCCTGCAAGAAACCATGCTGCCAACTTGTCCACATATCTGCACAAAAGACACCATCGTAAGACCTAATCAAGCCAGCTACTCCATCAAAGGGTCATTCACCTGCTCATCCATTAATGTGATTTATGCCATCATGTGCTGGAAATGCCCCCAAGCCTTATACATTGGACAAACAGGACAATCCCTACGCAGAAGAATAAAACTGACATCAGAAATCATAACAAAAAAATTGCTGAGCACTTCCATCTTCCTAATCACTCCATTGATAATTTGTTAACGATGGTTGTCAAGAAAATCAATGGGACATCAAGACTTCAAAGAGAAACAGCCGAAGTCAAACTAATATGCAAATTAAATTGTGTGAAAGCAGGGATGAATCGTGACTATGGATTCTTTTCACATTTTAATAGGTAATTTGACTTCACCCTCCTTCTGTGTGCTGTTTCCTAGAGTTTGAATCCTTACAAATGCTCTGATTTGCTGTTACAGCATGAGCTGATCCCACGTCTTACACTCCCCTGCATTTATTTTCATCCAATTCTGTACGTTCTCCCTCTTCAAAGCATCTGACAAAGTGGGATATTCTCCCATGAAAGCTCATGTGATAAATAAATCTGTTATTCTTTAAGTGTCACAAGACTCCTTGCTTTTTTGCCCTTTGCTGGTGGCAAAGTCCTTACACCAACTATTCCAGCAGCATAATTTAGAACAGGATCCTCCTGCTTTAATTTTCACTGGGGCCAAGCAGCCCTAAATTAGCTACAATCAGTTTCCTATGGCCATCAATCAGGGCCTCACTACTTGAGTCCCAAAACACAGACACTAAGTGTCAGGAGCATACCAAAGGGATCTGTTACGAGTGGAGGTATCCCTGTGGGTTCAGGTACTCCTGTAAAACCTCCTATTTGTGTGGTATCTGCATGTTGAACTCTGAGGACTTTTATTCTGCCACGTTTTGCATACTTTAACTACAGCCAATAATTACGCCAATTAAGAACAGTGTAAATGTTGGGCATTTGTCTTCCTAATTTCAGTATTAGCGATGTTATGTCTTTGAGTAGCATTTCTGAACTGATGGTTTACAAAAAGGACATAATCCAAATGTTTTCTTCAATGAAATATGTTGGGGGGGGGGTTATTTGTCTCTTTCCCTCCCTCCTCGTCCCCTCTAGCCTTCAATATGGGTAAACAGAGCTACACATCAGCATAAATGATTGTGCAAAACTAGGAGCTGGTGGACAGTCAACATTTCAAAGCTGAAGGCAATTAACAACTCAGGTGATCCATTATTCAATTCAACAGCAATACAAGGAAAGCGAATTCCTTGAACAGTGAGTGCCACATTTCTAACTCAATATCACACCATAATTAAAGTGCAAAGAAAAGCACTAAGCCTCTGGCTGTAGGTGGTAAAATTCAGTAACACTTCTTGCACTTGATCAGGGATTTTTAAATAATGATTTGCTTCCAGCTTCTGAACAAACTACAAGACATCGGACTGAAAAACAGTGTGGCTTTCTGGCCCGCATCCCTGATTTGGATTCTCTTTTCAACAGGCATAAAAAGCTCTGGCATAACCCTCCATACTCTGGTTACTGTTGCTGTTGTTATTCAAATGCCAGAACGTGTGGCGTCTGAATGGGAGCCCAGAAATTCAACCTACAAGACATGCTTGTATACTTCTTCCAACAATGACTATTTCTTCTGAGCTGTGCCCATGCAGAGAATGCTACGGTGTTGTGGGGTTTTGGCTTGCAGCCCATCATTATGAAGTTGACCAAAAAGTGCTAACAAAATGTTTCTCTGCTATAATTTCCCCTGTAGCAAGTCTAATTGCTAGTTTCTTACTCAGGTAGTTGTGAATATATAGAACTGGTGGACTTTTATGGCAAACAGGGAGGCACTTAGCCAAGATAGCAATTTTTTTATAGTGAATAGGTGGAAGAAGATTTTTAAAAGTTAAATATGTTGTTGGTCAAAGGGCAGCTGATGATCACCTGCAAGTAAATAAAGGATACACAGATAAAGACAACAAAAGAAATCTCTGGAGTGAACCAAAGCCAGAATGCAGTTCCTGATTCAGCAAAATGATTAAACTAATGTTTCACTTTAAGCTTGTATTCAATTTAAATTCTCAATGGCTATGTCTATACTAGCAAACTAGTCCAGATTAAGGAGGTTTAATCCAGAATACTTTGGTCCCTGTCTATACTAGGCTTTGCCTATTTTGAACTAAAAAATTTTTTAGTTCGAGCAAAGCAATATTTAGTTCAAACTAGTTAGTTCGAACCGTTAGTAGCCATGCTAGTTCAAACTAAGCAGTTAGTTAGAACTAGCCACATTTTTTTAAATTCAGACTTTCAGTTTGAACTAAAAGTTAGTTTGAACTAAAATGCCGTGATTAGATTGAACTAGCAGGGCGCAGCTTAGTTTGGACTAAGCATGTCTGAACTAAATTTGCCAATGTAGACTTAGCCAATGAGACTTAAGTGTTTGCCTAATCTGGAACATGTGCTTTTTTCCCCTAGGGATGGTATTACTTGTGCTAAAGATAAAACATGCTTAATTGCACTGCTGAACTCAAGCCATAATTAGGAAGAAGGGGCTGACTCTAAGAAAAGGAACAGTTTGGGCTAGACGCTAATAATATTCCAGTGGTGTGAGGTACAGCATTTAGAAACTCACTGCCTGAACACTTTAAAAACAGTATAGATGAAGTACTAGAAGTATACCGCAGGCAACAACCTTACCTTGGCCATAAGGGTGGACTAGATGATATATTTCACTGAAAATGTTTAGGCTTTCTATGATTAGAGCTGGTTATAATTTTTCAGCTTAAAAAATGAGACTTTGTTAAGAACAAAAGGTTTTATCTGAAAATGGCTTTTTGAGGAAAAAATTTAATCAGAAATTTGAAAATGAAACATTTTGTTTAGTTTAGATTTACAGGTTTGGAGGGTGTTGGTTTGGGGTTTTATTTGTCTTGGGGGGTGTTTTTTTTTCCTCTTAAAGAAATTAAATGAAAATTTCCTTTTGATTTTTTTTTAATTGAAACAACATTTTAAAAGTTTCACTTTGTTTAGAAATTTCGTTGGTAAAAGCAACAGAAATTTCCAACTAAAACTGCTCATTTCAATTATTTTGTTGCAGTGAAATAAAAGAAAATTTTGATGCACTCTGCTTATGATGATGCTCATAAGAGGACATCATGATCACCTAATCTTACCTCCTACACATCACAGGCCTTCACCCACCCCATCCTGTAATCAACACGTAATTGCTGACTGTGTTAATGAAGTCCTCAAATCATGGTTTAATGATTTCCAGTTATAGAGAATCTACCATTCACTTTAGTTTGTACCACCAAATGACGTGCTGTAGGAGACGGTGACAAACACCAGAGTCTCTGCCAATCTGGTCAGGGGAAAATTCATTCCCTACCTCAAATATGGCAATCAGTCAGACACATAGAAAAGAATTCATTGTAGTAATTCATAATCCAATTCACTTGTGACAGATATACGAATGATACAAAGTGGTTCATAGATTTGTTGAAAAAATCTCAAGGTCTCCTCTTTTATGTTCAAGTTCTTCTACAATCAAAAGGTGTACACTTGGAGATAATACTTAAATCAAGGTATTTTCTGTGCTTTTCATGTGCCTGATAATTTTCAGACTGAGTTGAAACTCTTCTCTGGCTACCCTTTGGTTTACCCACTTATGAACCTAAGTCCATATTTAAGTACTTTCAGAACAAGGCTGGATGGACTTCAATATTAGTGCCGAGTTAAACTTCTAGGCAGGGAAAATATTCCTGAAGATGTTCAGATTTCTTGTCTCAATGACTACCATGTGCAAGCAAAGGCTTCCTCACTGTTTAGTGATGTTTCCCTCTCTTCTAACAGCAAACCACAAAGAATTTGACAACAGATGACAGCTGCAAGTGACAGAAATGTTCTTTTCTGTTTATAGATATTTTCAAATAAAACAATAGATAGTTTCTGTACAGCCTTGTATTGAAATGCTTTCTAGAGTGCCACAGGAGTAGTTTGATGTTAAAGATTGTCCTGTTGATATTCATTTGCACCTTGGAACAAAATTTCAAAGTTCCATATTTGTTTGGGAGGCTCTATATGATAATAGATATGCAGATAGATATATCTCTGCAGAATGTGAAAGTTAGATCAGGACAGAGCAAGGGAAATTAAATGATTCTGGTCTTTCTAGGGCTTTAGAGGCAATTAGGTTGAAGGAGGTGTCTCATTCAATTTAAAATTTACAATAGAAATTACTGGACGAAGTCCTTTGGCTTTTGATATGCAGGAGGTCAGAACAGATTACCATAATGGTCCCATTTGGTCTTTAAATCTATGCTCAGACCCTTCAGTGATGGGCATACTATACATGCATAGGCAAATCAGACTGATAGATCAAAGATCCAAAACTATTGATTTGGATACTGAAAGACAGATACTAATAGTGGTTGCTCTTTAAAGACTAATGTCTTTAGAAATGTTACTCCATTCCTTTGGGACTCTTTTGGTAGTGAACCCTGAATTTGCTTGCAGAAAAATGTTTAACTTTTCTAATAAGTCAGATTCCATTGGCCCTGGTCAAGGACCTAGAACATATTAATTATGAGTTCAAGTTGCAGCCATCAAGTGCGTAAACTGAGTATCCTTATATTTTCCACTGTAGCTTCTCCCCAGAGTTTATAAGAGCTATACAAATCTTGAGGCCTAAAGCAAGAACTGTTACTGGAGCTTCACTGGAAAATAAATTAGGTCACTTAGATCTTGACAAAGCTCTGTGTAAAACACTCACACAAGTCTTTGTTTCCTTTGTCCCTTAAGATGGCATTTCAATGTGCTTAGCTAAGACGTCCAACACACTACCATCCATTTTCATTAGAGACCCATCTCATTTCATGGAGGAAAGGTGATTGTCTGAGTTTGGCTAGTTTCACTCTGTTATCAGTTCTGGTCCTTAGAAGAGTGAGGGGGTCACTCTTCCCCCTCTCTGCTAGTTCATCACCACTGATAAGTGAAAGATCTATGACATCCTATGGCTTGTAAGCAGCTGTTATAGATCTACTTCATCAGGCCTGGTTGGAATGTCATTTATTCATTTTTTCTCTGAGCTAGCTAAAGTGTGCCTGGCAGTAAAGTCTCTGTTTTGCCTCTGGAGGAAAGAGGGTGATACCTGCCAGCTTTTATACCTTATTGTAAACTTGCATTTCTTAAATGATTATTTTGTAACTATTTTCTTGAAGTCTCATACTCTTTTGCTTGCTTGTTCTCATACAAACAAAATCATACACCATTTTCCCTGTGGCGCTTCTTACACCAATGCCAGCAGCTCCAAATTAGTACAGGAAACCTTACTATAAGGGCTTTATTGCAAACCCATACATTTTTCTACATAGAAAGAAATTTTGGTTGAGATCTTCAAAAACCACTTGTGAATTGGAGGACTTCAACTTTTGCGTGCCCTACTACAGACGTTTTGTAAGGAGAGTGCCTTTTAGACAGAGCTATCCCTCCATTCCCGAGTATCAGTCCCATGTTTTAATATATTGCATGTTGAACACTGAGAAAAATGAAGACTCCCTCCCCATCACATCTAACTTATTGCCTTTCCAATTTGTGAACCTTTCAATAAGAAACTTTTTTTTGCTTTCATCTATAAATCTGAAATAATGTCCAAAAGACAGTGGTAGATCACTACAAACCCTTTGCTCCTGGAGCATGTCAGTTATCGGTTTCCATACGGGTGAGTAATAGAGTTTAAAGTAATAAGCAAGCACCCATTACTTTGGTCATTGTTGGACTAGCTTAGTTTGCCGTTGTCTGCAAGAGGAGCAAACCATCAGTTCTAGCACACTGAGCCCAACAGTAGCTGGTAGCTAATGTTTCAAAGAATGTGAAAATAGAAATAATCAATGCACTTTGCCATTGGAGTGGTGCAGAAATTCTTGGCACCCGTGTCAATCAGCTTATGCCCCAAAGCTCAAGATATAATTGCCCTTTTCTCAGCAAGCATCGCTGGAACTAGTGTGAGCACTCATAGAAATCATCCAACTTTTTTTTGTTTGTTTTTACTTTACCAGTGACCCATCAAATACTTAACTTGATGAAATACTCTATATCCCAGCATATGCTGTTTGTGTAGGCCAGTGTTAAAGGAATGTCTACAGAAGAAAAAAAAACGCGTGTAGACATTTTCCCAACTGGGCCAAATAAATTGTGTAAGGGCTAGAACCCTGCTCACTTGTTTGTCTTCTGTTTCATTATTTTTCTCTATAGTTTTCCCCAATCTCTTTTAATTGGTCCGTTTTAGCTGCTCCTAGTCTACAGATGCAGCGTAACCTTCATCTCTTCTCTGTGAAACAGCAACAGCGCAAAATTCGAGGCGGAGAGGGAGAGCACATCTAAAGAGATGGGAACAGACCACGGCCTCATGAAAGGAAAGAGTGTGGGTGTAACATTTTGGGGTTCACAGAGACCAATAAGATATCCGGTCACTGTTTGACTTGCAGCCCTCAGTTTCTTGTGGCCGTGCAGCTGGGGTCCAGCGTTCTGACCCCAACAGCATAGACACAGCACATGAACCTCCACCTGGCACTGGCAACCTGGTTGCTCCTTTAAGCTGACCTTTGTATGCTGCCTACCCTAAATTCACCCCAAAATTGTCCTATTGGAGGGTCCGCCTTTGGCTACTCACTGAGGTACTGTTCAGTTTCCTCCCTTTAAAGAGACAGTAAAACATTGCAGCCTGTTAGCTTCCTAGAAACACACATTACTGAGATTACACAGCACAGATAATTTATAATGAAAGTAAAATTTATTTGCAAAAGAACATGGATTAAGTGACATCAAGTAAAAAGAATAAAGGCATGGCTACAAGCAAATAAAAGAGAAAGAATGCATTTAACAGGCTCTAGCTTATCTATCTGTACTAGGGGTAGCCAAACTTATTGAACTTAAGAGCCACACAAGTCAATTATTAAAACTTTCAGAGCTGCAATGAGGCATATAACCACATACTTTTACCTACTCCAAAATCACTAAGCTTAACATTCATTGTGCACTTTAATTTTTTGTAAAAACAGGGCAAATATAGAGCCTACTAATGTCAGATCCTAATAATAACGTAAGGTTACCATGAAAACTAGGCCTAAAAACGTAGCTGTCGCTGGATGTAGAACACTACAGGCTAGTGGCGAGTTTTTAAAAAATCTGGGTAGTACCTTGTCAATGCAGTACATAAAAGCTCTCTCAGATGCTGATCACTAAGTATTGCACAATGTTTCAAGTAAACAAATTTCATTGTCAAATACCATGCTTCACAGCAGTAAGTTCTGCTAAAAATTGAAAGTAATCTACATTCAGTTTTAAGCTTTCCTCCTTTGTATTTTCATTTCTTAGTATTCCATGTCATGCTTAGGACTTGTAAAACACAATTTTATTTTAACAAAGCATAAACTGTATTAGGGCCTATGAGGAAAAAATCTAAACATGCCGTGGCTTCCCCAACCTTGCCGCGCTTCCTCCCCCCATTGCTGCTTCTCTTACCACGCTGCTGCTTATCTGCTCTCTCTGACTGTGCTGCACTTTTGCCTGCCCCCACCATTCCTGACCATACTGTGGCTTCTCTGCCAGCTCTGACCTTGCTGCGGTTTCCCCATGTCTCTGGCCATGCTGTGGCTTCCCTGCCATCCCCGGCCTTACTGCCCTTCCCTGCTGGCTCTGACCACTTTGCCCTTCCCTACCAGGTCTGACCATGCCACCTCTTTCCTGCCAGCTCCGACCATGCCATGGCTTCCCTGCTGGCTCCAACTATGCTGCGGCTGCCCTGCCTGCTCCAAACATGCCCCGGCTGCCCTACCGGCTCTGACCATGCTGCCATTTCTCTGCTGGCCCCGACCATACCACTGCTTCACTGCTGTCCCTGACCATGCTGCACTTCTCCTCCCATCTTCCACCATGCTGCCCATCTCTGCTGTGCTCTTCCATGAGCCACACTTTTTCTTTGAAGATCCACATGCAGCTTTCACGCTACAGTTTGGCTATGCCTGCTCTATACAGGCTTTGCTCAAGGCAATTTCTCTCATTCAGTATCTTCTTTGCAGCTTTTACAGGCCAACCTGGCCAGGACCCATCCCACAGCTCAAATCACTTTGTTCTTTTGTCTCCTAAGTGAAGGATAAAGAAGGCCTCTCCTTCTGTTCTTTATATCCCCAGGGAATATCGTGGTTTTACAAGTCAGGAGGGCCTCATGGGGATTCAGTCTCTTGTGTTTCTATAGCAGTGGTTCCCAACCTTTGCAAGCATCAGGACCCCTTTTTAACATCAAAAAAATTTGTGGACCCCTCCCCCCCAAAAAAAAAATGATAATAGTTGTTATTGGGGACTGACTGCAAGCAGCGGTGCTGCAGGAGGACAGTGGAGGACCTGGCCCTCACCTGCTCCCAAGGGATGGGGACATAGCTAGGATGTGGCTGCTCACTGCCTGCAAATCCCACTGCCTGTGATCAGGCCCCAATAACAACTGTTATACATATAATTAAAATTTTATAGCCCTCTCCAACATGGACCACTGGTTGGCAGCAGCTGGGGCTGGATCGGGCCTGGATTGCCTGCCACTGGCCAGCAGTGACTGGGGCTAGATGTATTCATGTACTCTTTGCAATGACTCTGTGGCCCCTCAGCAGTCCCCCCACCACAGGCTGGGACTCACTGCTCTAGAGGAGGCAGAAGGCATGTTAATTCTCAAATTGAGGATAAAGCTGTTCAGTTTAGCTTGATGACATGTTTACTGCTAAGATATGAATTCAGATAAAGCCACATTCCATTGCCTACGCCCTATCTGTTTAACCCTTTTATTTAGTTTAGACCTAAATATGTCCTCATAAAATCAAACAGAGAGAATTCATAGTTCACATATACTGCTAATGCATGCATTTTACAATATTAATAACCAGCATGTTATTAGCATCACAGGATACATCATAAAGTATATTGTGTGCAAATATTAGTGCAGTGACACATAAGTGTGAGTACACAGGTGCTTAGTGTCACAGTCAGTTTCGCCCCTTAAAGATTCACAGTGAAGATCAAAGTTTCACATATTTGGCGCAACCAATTAGCTGATGTCCTTCCATATTATAAGAGCCATGGAAAAGGTTTAATATCCCATTTTCAGAAGACAGTAACTGTCTGAAAGCCATTGCCTTTCAGACAACGAAATCTTCCAAATGAGGCTTGTGGAACAATGATTATTAGGAGCCTAGGTCTTCAAAGATGATGGATACGCTCCAATTCCACTGAGACAGAGGCTCTCAGGTCATCATTGTATTACTCAAGATGGGAACCTTAAATCACCAGTTTGGGATATGGGATTTTTAAAACAATGGCTTCTCCGGCCCAGACCCCAGGGTAGAGCTGCAAGCCAATTTCAATTAGCTGCTCTGTTACTAGCCAAGCTAGCTTGGGCATGGAGGTGGACATTATTTCTGTCACAGCTGGCAGAAAACAAGAGCACGGGCCATTAAGCTAAAAAAACCTAAAATTGATGGAGACAATGAATAAAATATATCAACAAATAATATTTAAATGCTTAAACAGCACTTTCAGCTGTAGATGTTAAAGTATTGGGCTCTGGCGGGGAAATGTGATTAACCCCACTTGTGGAAAATGAGGAAAAGAAATGTTAACAACTGGACCAAAGTCACTTAGTGAGTCAGTGACAGAAACAGAAATAGAACCTGAATCATCAGTTTCTGATACAAGTGACGTATCTCTTGGAGAAAAATGCTACCTACAGACTCATAGGCTATGTCTACAATAGGGGTGTAAGTTGACTTAAAACCTGTATAGTTGACTTAAGCAAACCAAACCCCAGGCTACATTTGGAGTGTATTAAGTTGACTTCAGTGTTCGCTCAAGTTGACTTAATAACTCTCACTTTTAAAGTCAACTTAATTTTTATGGTGACTTCATTAAGTCAACTTAAGCTAGTGTAGCCTGGCATTAGGCTTAAATTGACTTAATTGGCCTCCTGGGCACCTGGAAACCTTTCTGACAACCAGAAAGTGCCTGCCTTGCCCAAACCCCAGGCAGGATAAAGCCCTGCTCACCCTCCCCACAGCCAGTGCTAGCCAGAACTCCAGGTGTGTTGGAGGCATGGCAGAGAACAGAGCCAAGAAGACTAGAAGGCAGGCCCCAACCTGGCCCCACCAGGAGATCCTTGGGCTGCTGGCTGTTTGGGGGATGAGTCTGTACAGATCCCAGCTCCTGGGCAGCCAGAGCAACCAGGAGATGTATCAGACCATCACCAAGGCCCTGGCAGAGCAGGACCACACCTACACCACTCAGCAGGTGAGTGAAAACCAAGGACTTCCCTCTGGGCTACCACAGGGCCTGGGAGGATGTGTGGTGCTTGGGGGAAGCCAACACCACCTGCCCCTATTACAGCCAGCTGTTCGACTTCCTAGGCCATTGAGGCTGATGATGGCCAGCCAGCCAGCACCGTTGATGCTGCAGAGCCCCTCCGCCCCCCCCCCCCGAATGATAACCAGGAGGAGGGCTCGGTGGACAAGGACATGGTGCTGAGCTGGGGGGACACCAGCATCCCGGCACAGACCCCTGCACCAGCCCCGAGCAGTGCCAGCCCGGAGCTCATCCCAGGGACCCAGGCAGAGGCTCCACCTACCCTGGCTGATGGGACATGGTGCCAAGCTCCTGGTGTACAAGCTGGTGAGTGCTCCCCCCCCCGGTGGGTATGGTGGGACAGGTAGATGGGAAAGGAACTGCAGAGGACAAGGCCCAGGAACAGGCAGGGTCCCACAAAGGGTGGGCACAGAGGCACTCCCATGGGGGCACATGGACAGTGGACCATGTGGCAAGCGGGACTCAGAGCCGACCAGGGCGAGGGCCTGGCAGGACATGGGGTGAGGGCACAGTTGGGGCGACAGCCAAGGCCAGACAGCATGCACCTGACACCATTGGCATGTGGCCTCAGGAAAGATAATTCCCCCCCCCCCCCAACACCCAGGACAGGGCTGCCTGGGGCTCACCATGCTGGGCACTGAAGGCACCCCGTGCAGCAGAGCACAGCGGTGTATACTAAGGGTTCCCTGTTCCAAAGGCCAGGGGGACTAGGAAATACGGGCATGGGCACGGGACAGCAGCTGCTTGCAGCCTACATTATACACTAGCTTATGGGGGGGGGGGCTCTTGTTCTTTGCTTCTCTCCTGCAGCCCCTGTGCCCATGACACTGTCCACTCCTGGGGTGCTCCCAGCCCCCACCTGGGGGGGATCTCTGAGCATGGTGGGAGAGGCGGAGGGAGAAGGAGCACGCCCATCGTAGGGTTTAGCAGGCCCAGACTGACCACTTGCTCGACCTGATGGAGTGGCAGACCCATACCCTGGAGCACCAGACTCATGCCATGGAATAGGCCAGGGCTCTTTTTGGGCAGAGGATCCCCCTGCCCAGGACCCTAGCAGCAGCTCTCCCTGCTGACAGCCCAAGACTCAGGGTGGCACCCAGCCCCACCCCCTTCCCTCTGTCCAAACCCCTGAACCCCTATGGCTCCCACCTCCTGCGCAATGCAGGCCCCAAAACCTCACCCACCAACTCCAGCAATAAACCTCCAACCCATGACTGAGTTATGCTTCCTTAAAGAAAAAGAAGAGGTTCAAGAATGCCTTTTAATAGCTGCCTCTTTTGCAGTCACCATATTAATACCACGTTTTAAAGAAAAGCAGGGAGGAAGGGTTCTTTATCAGTCACATTTTATTTACGGCACAAGAGCAGAGTTAAGGTCTTCTGCACTCTAATTGCGCAGATCAGTACAAAGTACAACACTGTGTCAATGGTTCCCTGAGCAGGGGAAGGAGACATCTGAGACTCAAAAAGCCACTGGAGTTAAACAGAATTCTGCTAAGATCGGGCTCAACAACAGAGGCAGGACTATGGAGGACTAATATTACTGCTACCTTACCAGCCGTATGCAGTTCGTTTCAATTGAAGCCAGTAGCAAATCTACTCGGCTGTCTAATATTTCACTAATTGAATATAAGATAACAGAATGATTAATGTTCCTACACTTCTATGATAAAGCCAGCTTTATTTAATAGTTAAACTCAGAATAGCTTTATCCTGAGCCCTTCACTTACACTGTCTGATCCTTACCGGCCTATTAGAAGGCATCCATCTTTGGTGCTTCAGCACAAAAACTCAATACTATCACAGATAACAACTGTGGTTTGGAGGCTTCCCAAGTAGAACTAACTATATTATTTATACTCAGAATATTGCTGAACTCTCTCTCTCTCCCTCTCTCATCTTAAATATCCAGATGATGCCTCTTTCCCTACATTTCTTGATTGTTTTATCACATGCTATCACTATTATTTTCTTCAGCTAACTTCTAGTTACTTTCCTGTATTTCTAAAAATCTGAAGAAAATGCATCTAACCTTTTTCCTGAGTCACATGCACATTTAAAAACATACATACAAAATAAACTAATACTAATTAGGGGTTCCTTTCAATCCTTCCACCTGCTGGGATGGACAACCATCAACCAACCCCTTAGCCCATAAACTCCAACCCTAATCCCCCCCCCCATGTATTTCATTTACAACTCCTTGCCTTAACGCTTTTGCATGATAATCAGTCATTTTCACTACTCAAGGGAAAATAGATAGGCCTTATTCTGTGCTTTGAAAGCTAAAATAATCTGGCTCTTCCTGAGGTCCATCTAGTTTTGGAACAGCAGTCAAGGGTAGGTCAGGGTTAGCTAATATTGTGAGCCAACCTAAATGCTACTATGGACAAATGTTAACACCATATACATCAGTTTTGCTGGCTGAAGTTGATCTTGGAAAGTTGAGGATGAACTATACTCAGCTAAAAATAGGTAAGAGGAATTAAACTGCCCCTACAGCTGGCAAATACTTAGATTTAGATAACCTTGATTTCTTGCCCTACTCCAGAAAAAATCTTAAATGGGAATTCAGTTCCAGAATCAAAGACAAGTCTGTGCAAGGTTTTTCGAAGGGACACGAGTATCTTGCTTTGTCTAAGGAAGCCATTAGGAGTCAATACTCCACTTCCCACCCCCACCTGCCCAATTCTGTCCCCTGATATGGATCTGAGTTTTTAGAAACACTTAGTAAAGCTGTTCCAAAGCCTGCTATTTAGAACTTGTTATTTAATAGATTGTTTAACACCAATAATATTTTCCTGGGCCAGCGAAATATTTTCCATTTACTTTATTGCCAGGTTGAGCTCTCCCTAAAGTTTTCATAGGGCCTGTTAAGTGTCTGATGTACTTTGTTATTTCATGATACTATCCTCTTGTCAAGATTTACTGGTTTAGTAAGGATAATGTGAACAGTGAGGCCATAAACTTGAAAAGAGGCATGAGAGTGCTACAATTAATATGGAATACCTTGGAGAATGGCTTCCATATGATACTGATAGAAGATGGCTGCTTTTGCTGGTGCCATGGTCAACAGGTATCTTTGTTTAGAAGTGATGCCTTCCATTAAATTTAATTATTTTCCCTGGTGGTTTATATGGTAAAGGCTTAACTATTGAAGGTAAGGTGGCTTTCTGTTTAAAAGTGGAAGGTAAAGATATGGCTAATGAGAAGGGAGACTTTTCAATGAAGCTATGCAGTTTGTGGGCTCTGGCATTCCAAGAGTGATGATAAGGGCTTCAAAGGCTCACATATAGCTATTGTGCACAAATGAGCTGCATTGTAAAATACACTCTTTATTAATAAGACAAAGGTTATTCATAATGGATAACCTGTATTCACTGCATTCTGACAGGAAACAATGAGCTACCACAACTCACTAGTAAAGAAGTGAGTCTCATTCGTTATTTATGAATATTCCAGCTTGCAAAAAAGTTTTTTTTTTTTTCTCCCTTTCAGTCAAGGTGTTTCTAATTCAAGGAGTATTTTCTGCATTATTAATTCAATCATGCTGAATGCCTTTCTTCTTAATTTTTCAATTTCAGATTCCTCTCACTGCCTTCAACACCTTGGGATAGGTAGTTCACTTTCAAGGGACTGAAAGATATGTCCTTGCTGCCATGAATATCTGCTTACTGTTGAGTTTGGCATTGTAAAAACCTTTCGCATCCTGTGTCTCAAGTCTCATCACTTCTGTAGCTGGGAGTTTTCAACAGTTGGCATTCAAAACAGACCAGCAGTTTTTATGTGGCTGATAGATGATACTCCACTTCCCATAGTTCTAAGCCATCCTTCCACTAGCCAGGGGAGGCCAGGGCCCAGGGATAGCCCACACATATTCCCTCATCCGTGGTCACACACTTTGCCCCAGGAAGACGAGTGAGTGTAGGAGCTTCTATTCATGGTATATTGAAACTTGTAGCTATCGTTTCAGGTGGGTTCCTGGCACTTCTTGAAGGCTAAAAGCCTCTGCAGGGAATTGAGCAATTTGGATCTAGCATCAGTCAGTCTTTATGCTGCTCTGCCTTAGGAAGCAGCCTGTTTTGTCTCTCTCGGGTTTGTGTTGTTGCTGTTGTTGTTCTTATGTGTTAAGGTTCTGGACTGAAAGCAGTGTTATGTTGTAACCTTACTATTCTTTTATATTTTTATCAGATTTTTCTGTCTGTATGCTGAGAACAGAACACTACCAACCAGGGATTCTGGTAGTCAAGAGGAATCTAACACCCAAATGGAGGTGACCCACGATACCTAATAACCTATATTACCCTTCAGTCCCCAGTACCAGGGCCATGGCTTTCCATAGCAGTGCAGGCCTGAGCCAATGTAGTCCTTTTCTGTAACAAAGTGCCTGATCTTCATTATTGTAAATTCTTAATAGGGTTCAGAAGTGAGACCCTCTTCATCAGGAACAGGAAGGAAACCAACACAAATTGGAAGACAAGAGGGATTTTGCCTGAACAAATTCTTGAGAATTAGGCCTCAGCAAAGACAAAAAGGCAGTTTAGCACTTGGTCATAGTAGCCTCAAAATCCTTCATCCGTCTTCCCAGAGTCACACAGACTGCAGTGATCTGTTCAAAGCCATTCTTGGCAGTATCTGTGATACTCATCAGAAAAAGTTCCAAATGGGCAGCCATGTTAGTCTAGTCCAGCAAAAACAAGCAAGGAGTCTGATAGCACTCTTAGGCTATGTCCACACATACATGGTTAAATCGATTTTACTTATATTGATTTAATAAAATCAATATAAAAATCATTAAATTAATATAAGTTAAATAGATTTAACAGGTCCACACCAAAAAACCCCCAAATCAAAATAGCACGGGACTTGCTATTTCAATTCAGGAGGGAGGTGTGGCAACATGCCACCCTCACTGGGCCATGCCCTCACCCAATATATAGAAAAAGGAAAGCACCTGGGAAGGAGAAGGGCAAAAAGTGTTAAACTGAAATAACATGTCCGCTCTGTGATATTTCAAAATAACAATTTCAATTTAATCATCATATCAATATAATACTAGATTTTATTATATCGATATAACTTTCCTTATATCGAAATGAGGGAGCTCCTTGTTTCGAAATAAGGGAACGTCGTGCGGACCTACCACTTTTTAAAATTGAAATAACTAGCATTATTTTAATTTAAACAGTGTGTGTGGCATACCCTCAGAGACTAACAGATGTATGTATCACATTTATTTATTTACTTATTTATAAACTGCAGCATTGGCATTCATATGCAAATTTGAATCTCTAAAGTCAGGTCTGAATAGGGACTATGGATTCTTTTACCATCACAACAGGTGATTTGCCCTCACCTGCCTCTGTGTGCTGTTCCCCAGTGCTTGAATCTTAACAACTGCCTTGATTTGCTGTTACAGTGTGACCTGAACCCATGACTTACACTTCCCTCCATTTATTTTCTTCTCATTCTGTAAATTTCCCATTGTCAGAGCATCTGACAAAGTGAGATTTTTCTCTCAGAAAAGCTCATGTAATAAATAAATATGTTAGTCTTTGAAAGTGCCACCAGACTCCTTGTTTGTTTTACATGAAACAGTAGCAGTCTGAGGGCTTGATGAGTGTCCATGGATGGTCTGTTACAGCCTGAATTCTAACGCCAGGCAAGCAGCACACTTCTCAAGTTTCCCAGTTGGGACGCAGATGGATGTCTCTGTCTCCCTTACAAAGAAATCCTCCACCATCACTGCCCTTCTCCTTTTCCTTGAAGAGGTGATCACTGAACCCCCATGTATAGGACACTGTTTTCCAGTTAGTGGCATTCCATCTGATCCCTTCCTTCAGATGACTCTTCTAAACCAGCCCACGGGCCACATGCAACACAAACTTGCAGCCCGCGGGCCACATGCGGCCCCTAAAGTTATTTCCTACAGCACAACAACACTTCATGCTCCACACTAATACCTGTGCAGAAAGCTTGAAAATGGTTGCTTACCACTATCTACCTTGGGTTATATGTAGGGTTAACAGACATCAGGCAAAAGGAGAACATGTCCTCCTTTTTACCTTCATGTCCTCCATCCGGCAGGCATTTTAAAAATACATGATTTTGTCTGGCTTTTTACTTACGGGGTTAAAGTATGCTGGAACTCCCCAGAACACCCTATTTTTAGGGGGAAGCATGCCAAGGCCCCCTAAAAACAGAAGAATATTAAATTAATATTACACTTTCTCCATGTATCCTCCAATGTCCTCCTTTTTTGTACCTCCCTGTCCTCCTTTCCATGTTTTGGTATCTGGTATCCCTAGTTATATGGGTTGTTCTTTTTCTTCTTTTGGAGGTCACAAACTGCCAATTTTCTTCCTCGTTCTTCAGAGCCCCAGCACTGTCTTCTCTGATTCTTCAGCATGATGTGCCTGCAGTACCAAATCCTGATGTCTGTTCAGAAAGTCTTCATTGTCTCTGCTGCAACACAGGATTGATACTTGGGTTTCTGGCCTCTTTAACCCTTTTTTCCACTAGGGAGATCAGTTTGCACTTCATACAAAGGAAGCCTCTTCTGTCCTCTGAGAGAAAGACGAACATGGCACATCCTGTCCTGGTGACAACAGCTGACAGCTTGCTATCTATACTATCTCTTCAAGTGTTGCATTTACTGCTCATAAAAGCCTGAAAGAAGAAAAACTCTGTGGGAACTCCCTAAGGCAAACTGCCTCTATTGTCCTCCATTTGTAGCTCAGTGATTTAGGGCAAATCACTTCATCCCTCTGTGCCTGTGTTTGCCCATCTGCCTTGTTTATTTAGCCTGGAAGCTCTTTAATGCAGGGACTGACTCTTGCTGTTTGTACAGGGACTAGTGTAAAGGGCTCCTTATTTCACTTGGAGGTTCTAGACAATAATGTAATTATAACTAATAAGACATCATGAAGTGCTTAAAGGCCCAAGGCTGAAGTGAAAATATACAAAGATAAAACACCCATTAATTGAATAAGGACTTCAGTTACATGCGACACAAAGTCTCTCAGACACGATTAATGCTGTATTAAAGTCTGTATGTTGATAGATAAGGAACCAGTGGAGAATGGTGATGAGATATTTTAGACTGCTTGTGCTGCAGAATTTTATCAGGAGGACAGACGGATCCTATTTGAAATTGTCACAAAGATTCCTCTTTCTTAATTAGATTTGACTGAGTCTCTGTTAGGAAATCATGTATCGTTTTATATTATAAAACCTTAACAAATGGGAGTCCTTGTTCTGTGCTGTAGCATTAAAGTAACTTAAAATCCACTTACATATACAAATTGAACTGGATAGCATTTAAAATACTCACTCTTGGGTATAAATGGTGTATAATTATATTGCCATGATGGCCCTTCAGTTATAAATTAAATTGGACTGTAATACACTGCCTTAACATCTTGTTCTTACACATTTTATTCCCTCTACCAGAAGTGATCTGACCCAGATTTGAATTCATATTAGCATGGATATCTTTTTCTCCCTAGACTCTTAAAGACTAAGGTCTTATGTTCTTGTCCTTAATGTTGTTACTGTCAAGAAATGACAGCTCATTCTCCTTTTCAGTAATAATTGAACTTCTCAGTGGCATTTAAAATAACACCTCAGATCCTTGCTTATTTTGCACCACACAGGTGTCAAATTCTTGGTTGCTGGAACAGCCTCTGAAAGATGCTATGGCAGTCAGGCCTACTTCAGCCCCAAGGTTGCTCTAGATTGAGCAAGAAACTGAACAGATGGGCCCATGATGTGCAGATGAGGAGGTGTGGTACACAAAGGAGTCATTTGTGGTTTCTCAGTCCTGAGACTGGTTATCCACCAGTCTGGATTAACAAATGAATATATCCAAAGAGTTTTTGTATTAATGAAGCAGGATATCCTTGGACTGCAGGGAGTGCTCCCTCCATATTGTTCCCCTGGCTCACCATATGCTCAAGGGCTGCAAGGAAGTGGTGGTGTAGAGAGAGCTAACCCTGATTTATGCCATCTGAGATGGCCCATGAAGCTAGATTACTCAGGAAGATCGTTAACCTGGTTTTATGGTCCTTTTGCATTATCAGAGTGGTGCAAAGACTTACAGTAGATTGGAGATCCTGGTCTATTGACTTGATTTATGACATCCCAAGTTAGAGCAGAAGCAAACCCAACGACTATAATGACTATAAAGGTCATGTATCCAAATTGTGCACTAGGGCCTGGTTGACATCCACATTGACTTAGTTACTTTCACCTACTGTGCTGTCTTCACTCAGCTGCAGTGATGGGAAATGCTCTCTGATGCAGTGTTACTCTAGTTGGAGGGGTGGACGTACGGCATTGAAGGGAGAGCACTTCCAGGATTGATTGAGTGAGTCTACACTGGCTGCTCGATTGATCCTTCTGGAGATCAACACAGAATTTTCAGGGTAGACATGGCCTAAATTATGGTAGAGTAATATAGAGGTAAGAGAGGGGACTGTTGCCTAATATTTTTATTCAAGTACTACCATGAATAGAGTCGCAGAGGTAAGGAATCTTTAACAAACAAACAAACAAACAAACAAACAAACAAACAAACAAACAAAC
>ML682065.1:8499419-8598766 GCA_007922195.1 Podocnemis expansa
AACAAACAAACAAACAAACAAACAAACAAACAAACAAACAAACAAACAAAAATAAAAAGAATGAATCCAATAATTAACAGTCCAAATTTTTCCAGTGAACTTCTACAGCTATGTTCACATGTAGATGCTTATTTCAAAATAAGTTATTTCAAAATAAGATAATTCAAAATAAAATCCTTAATTCAATTTAACTTAATTCAATTTAACCCAATCCCCTGCCTGGCTCTCACCTGGAGAGGCAGGGGGTGCAGACAGGGAGCCCACGCAACCCTGGGCTTTCCAGCAGCTGCGGGGAGCACGGGCAGGCAGCTGACATGCCGCATGGCTCCCTAGCAGCTGTGGCGGGGGGGGCGCAGGCAAGGAGCCCGTGCCCCCCTGCAGCTGGTAGGGAGACGGGCAGCATAGCAGCTCCCTGCTTGCACCCCCCCCACAGCTGCTAGTGAGCCAGGCGGCATACAAGCTACCTGCCCGCACTCCCTGCAGCTGCTGGCCCCGTGGCAGGTTGGGAGGGAATCCAACCCAACGCGGGGCCACCTGCCGGCAAGCCGGGGCAGCGCAGGGTGCCGGTTCCCCAACCGGCTCTGCTGCCAGCTGCTGCCAGGCCTGGCCAGCTGGCATCCCGATTGGCAGCCCCTGTGTCACCCCCCTTGCACCTCCCCTCCCTCCCTGGCCAGGGTGATGGGGGGGGCATGGCACTCTGGGAGGATGGTCAACTGTTATATCGATACGTGGATCATATCAATACAACAGTGCCAGATGGAGTTATTGCGAAACCACAGTTTTGAAATATCCCTTATTTCGATACCTAACAAGGTTTTATTGTATCAGAATGATTTTCCTTATTTTGAAATAAGGGAGTTCCTTGTTTTGAAATAAGGAAACGTCCTTGGGACATGACTATTTTTAAATCAAAACAAGGGTGGTTGTTTCAATTTAAAAGACTCGTGAGGATGTAGCTTGTGGTTTTTGAACTACTAGAAATGCTTTTTACTTAATAAAACAAACTAGGACTCTTGTTGCACTTGAAGCCTAACAAATTTATTTATCGCATGAGCTTTGTGAGAGCAAATCCCACTTCCTTAGATGCGTTGAAGATGGGGAAACTTAGAGAGTAAGTAAGTTACAGAGTAACTTACAGAGTTCCCCTATCTTCAAAGCATTTGATAAAGTGGGATTTTCTCCCACAAAAGCTCTTGTAATAAATAAATTTGTTAGCCTTTAAGTGCCACAGGACTTATGTGTTTTACTGAACTAGACTAACACTGCTGCCTCTTTGGAACTGTATACTTTAAATAGAGTCTCACCAAGGGTCTAAATAGTGAGATCCTATCAAGTTAGTTTCCAGGGGCACAGGGAAAATGTTGTGTTAATAACTGATAGCTCAGGGCTGAGTATGAGTGAGTTTGCTACAGCTGTTCTCACGAGCGCATGTTTTTGTTGATGTACTGTAGATTTGCCATGAATGCTGTTTTTGTTTGAAGGGGTTTTGCTACACACAGTTAAAAAATGCAACTAATACAACACCTGTTTCAGTTTGTTGATAAAAATTAAAATGAAGCCAAAATACTTTGGTTCTAAAGGATGAGTATCCAAAATAAATATTATACACATGCATGTTTAAGAATAAGAATATGATACCGAGCCACTCAGAATGACTGAAGTTAAATGTCAGTTAAGGGAAATATTTATATTTACTTCTGTGGGAAAACAAAAAAGCAAACTTGAAATTCTGAAGTGACAGGACTTCTATATTTTTTTAAAGTTTCAGGGCAAAATAATAAGATTTCCTGGCAGTTTTTAAATCCCCAGAGCAATTAATGTGAGGATGCTCACAAGCTTTGAGACTCAATGCAGGAAATAGTCTTCTATAACT
Organism: Podocnemis expansa; assembly: GCA_007922195.1. Lineage (NCBI taxonomy): Eukaryota > Metazoa > Chordata > Testudines > Podocnemididae > Podocnemis > Podocnemis expansa. The sequence goes on from ML682065.1 coordinate 8,501,293, forward strand.
CCAATCTCTCTCCATCTAACAAATTCCAGGAGATATCAGGCAGTGGTTAGCTATTCATTTTCCTGGAGGAAAACAAGAAATAAGACATTATTCAAATGTGATGGTATATTTTCTGAGTTAACTCATCATCTCAGAGATAGAAAGAAAGAAAAAAATTGCAATCAGACTGCTGTTCACAATTTATTTTATCATATAAACCCAAACCTTAGGAGAATGCTGAACTCAGTTTCTACTGCACAGATAGCACATAGTGACAGCCCAAGACAGTATTCTTTTCCTTTAATGCAGGGATGGCCAAACTTATGGAACTCAAGAGCCACACACGTTGATTATTAAACCTTGAAGAGCCGCACTGAGGCATATAGCCATATACTTTTCCCTACTAAATTGATTTGCTGATGTTCTTCTGCGAGCCACACTTTTTCATTCAAGAGCCACGTGCGGCTCCCGAGCTGTAGTTTGGCCATGCCTGCTGTAATGTTTCCTTATGCAAAATATTCCATGAACACCTGATCAATCCTCTATTAAAATAAATACTAGAAGAAAGAGATTTTAAATTATATCCATTTAGGGCTTCATTCCTTTGAAGTATAGCTGGTTAGAGAAAACATAACTATTTACCCAGGTTTTCCATTTACTCTTTAAAGTATTGGTACTGCACTAGGTTGAACTGTGGGTGTGTCAATATAATGTTACAGGATGACTGTTCCATTTTTTCCAGTGAGCATTTGCAAAAATACAAAACAAAACAACACCAAAACACCTAGGAACTTGAAAACAGACTATAATAAAAGGCAGCTATTAAAGCGCAAAGTGAAACACTCAGCGTTTAGGAAATTTCAGAGTTAAGGTTGCAGAATTAAGAGCACATTTTGTTCTCCAGCTTTAAAATTATCTGCTGCAATAACTAGGTGCTAACTAGTTAGGTCAGTTGATTCCCTGCATGGGTTTCCCTCCAGAACAGGGCTGGTTGTTCCCTGGCCCTTAAAGAGGCAGACTACCAAGTTACACAGGATTACTGTTTTTTCCTCATAGGCCCCCTAGTGAACACACAGCATGGATGGCTCCTGATCTTTTTTTGGGGGGGGGGGGGAAGTTAACTACCATCAATACAAACGGTGCAGAAACATAAGCAGAGAGACGCTGTCTGTGGTAGGGATTTCTTTCATGACTTTGAAGTGAAAACAATGCCATTTTCTTAAATGAAGCTTAAACTAATCAGAGCTGTTAAAAATCATGACTGTCTGGCTTAGAAAACTTTCCCAGTCCGAAAACTTCAAGGAAATGACACTTTTTCACTTATATATATATCCCTTTTCTAATGGTTCTTGAAATTCTGTTACTTTTTTTTTTTTTTGGGTCCCCAGAGCACTCTGAACAAGAACTTCAAGATCACTTCTTCCAGATCATTCATAAATTGTTGAACAGCATCAGTCCACATACAGACCCTGGGGTATGTCTGCACTGGAGGCTCTGTTAAGTCAACTTAACAACATTGACTTTAGTCCACTTAAAGTCAAACTTGTTAAGTTGACATAGAGACACCACATTGAAAACGCCTGTTGAATGCCTGCATCCACACTGGTGGGTAATAGGTTGACTCTTCCTGGTGGTCAGAAACTCTGGGAGAGGGCCTGGAGGCCAATTAGGGTGACTTAAGGGCTGCGGAAGTCCGTAGGTCTTAACCTTCCTTAAGCTGAGCTCAAGATCCAGTGTAGATGTACCCCAGAGAGTACTGCTATTTATGTCTCCAATATGAAACTTGACTATTTTTTTCCCTGTCCCGTGTTTCTTATCTCTTAAGCAATTATTGATCTAGGAGTGGCCTGGCCAGGGAGTGACAGTGGCTGACCGTGAAGCTCCACCCAGGTGAGATGGGGGGCTGGGAGGGGAGTAAGAGAGTCGGAGAGCCGGCAGGGTGGAGGAAGGATCCCAGAGAGGCACGGGGCTGGGGTCCAGGGAGGCATGGGGAAAGGTCACTGAGGCCTGAGGAGGCAGTGTGAGTCTGTAAAGTTCCAACAGCCCCCAAGTGAGACAAGAATTGCAATGTGGCCCCCAGAATCAAATAGACTGGACATTCATGCTTTAGAGCCTTTGGTAAAGGGCCTTATCAAAGGTCTTCTGAAAGTCTACGTACACAGCATACACCAAATCATCCTTGCCCAAATTGTTGTTGATCCTTTCAAAGAATTCCAATAGATTGGTGAGGCTTGATTTCCCTTTACCAAGCCTCTTTTGAGTCTTTCCCAACAAATGGTCATCTATGTGTCTGACAGTTCTGTTCTTTACTATAGTTTCATCCAATTTGCTTCATACTGCAGTTAAGCTTGCCTGCCAGTAATTCTTGGGGTCCCTTCTGGAGTCTTTTTAAAAATTGCTCTTACACTAGTTATCCTCCAGTCTTCTGGTATGCTATGTCTACACATAAGAAGTTAGTTCAAATCAACTTTGTTCTAATTAATTAATTAATTAATTCAAACTAATAATGGTTTATTCAAACTAAGTTAATTTGAACTAACATGGCCCCACTAAAAACCCAAATCGAACTAGCATGTCCATGGATAGGACTTGGTAGTTCAATTTAGGAGGGGGGCACCATGGTGGCAACAGGGCCCCAAGAAGGGCCATATCTCAACTCAATACATAGACAGAGGAAGGCACCCTGGGACAAAGAATGTCAAACCATGTTAATTTGAACTAATGGATAGTCTGAATTAATGCAGCCCCATTGGGTTAACTAATAAATTCGAATTAACCATTACTTTGAAGTTGAGTGAGGTTTTACAGCTTCAAAGTAAGCAATCATTACTTCAAACTAAGGCATTCCTTAGTTGAAAATAATGAAAGCCAGAGTAGCCATGCATTAATTTAGTTCAAATTAATCCTCATTAATTTGTACTAAATCGTAAGTGTAGACACAGCCGAACAGAGCTAAGTTAAATGATAGGTTACATAATACAGTTCGTAGTTCTGGAGTTATATATTAGAATTCCTTCTGAGCTCTTTGGTGAATAACATCTGGTCCTGGTGACTTTTTACTGTTTAATTCATTATTTTGTTCAAAAGCTTACCCTAATGACGAAGAGTGTAGCTGTGAGCCGGTCTCGTTTCCAAGTGGGTGGACCCCTGCCCAATTGGATTCACCCGTAGGTAGGCTCCTTGCTAATGGCACCTCAGCCTGGGACCATTCCTTAGATTTGTTACCTGTAAGGAACCTCCTGCATATCCTTTTCAGTGAAGACTGATGCAAAGAATGCGTGTAGTTTCTTTAGAATGGCTTTATCTTCCTTAGTGCCTAAATTGCTTAATTTTTCCACTGATCATTCTGTACACTTTCTGATTCTGATGCACATTTTCTTTTTTGCTCTTACTTTTTGAGTCTTTGGCTACTTGTTCTTCAGATTTGTTTTTAGACTATCTAATTATACTTCTACACCTCACTTACCAGAGATTATGCCTCTTTCATCTTTCTCAATAGGATTTAGCTTCTGATTTTTAAAGGATGTTTTTGGCCTCTGTTCACTTCTTTTACATTTTTAGTCTTCTTTTTGTGTTTTTTTTTTAATTTGGGTATACATTTAATTTGATCCTTGATTATAGACTTTTTAAATGGTTTTCATGTAATTTGAAGCATTTTAAATTTGGAAATCCTCAATTATTATTTTTTAATAATTTTATAGCCTCTCTGTTCTTCCTTAGCATTTCATTGTCACCATCACCATTCTAATTGAGTGGTCGATAATATATTCCTACTACTATATTTTTATTATTCAGGTATGGTACTTTTATCCTTAGAGATTCTATGGCACAGTTTAAAAAACAGAGAGTCTTGTGGCACTTTTACAGAGTAACAAATTTATTTCTCACATAAGCTTTTGTGGGAGAAAAATCTCACTTCTCCTACAAAAGCTCATGTAATAATTAAATCTGTTAGTCTTTAAAAGTCCCACAATACTCCTTGTTAGTTTTGCTGAACTAGACTGACACAGGTACCCCTTTGGAACTTATGATACAGTTTAATTCACTTAGGATTTTCACTTCTTTTTCTTTCATACATACTGCCACTCCCACACCAGTATGACCAATTCTGTCTTTCTTATATGTTTTGTAGCATGGTTTACCACGTCTCACTGATTATCACCATTCAATCTAGTTTTCAAGTTCATTGATCTTTGTGTTTAGAACTTCTAGCATTTATACATAAGCACTTAAAAATTCTGTCACTTTCCAGCTGTCTGCCATTATGTGACATAATTGAATAGGACTCTTTTCATGTGATTGAGTCTCATCAGACCCTCCTAGTTCAGGTGCTCTTGGTATCATAGTCCTCTCCATGTGGCTGGTTCATTATAGAACATTGTGCAAGTAATTGAAAACATAAAGCCCAAACATATAGTGCATTTCTCACCTTAGTCCTAACAGCCATTAAAACTCAGGACATGTCATCCCTCGATGATCCACATAATGCACACTGGGACCTTGGACCACGCTTGGGGTATGTCTACCCTAAAGGCTCTATTAAGTCAACTTAACAAAGTTGAGTTTAAGTCAACTTAAAGTTGACCTTGTTAAGTCAGCTTAGAGAGTCCACATTGAAAATTCCTATTGGCTGCCTGCATCCACACTAGCAGGTGCTGGGTTGACCCTTCCTGGTGGCTAGAAACTCTGGGAGTGGACCTGGGGGCCAATTCGGTTGACTTAAAAACTCTCCCCATCTACACTGGCTTAAGGTGACTTAATAAGGTTGACTTAAACATTAAGTTGGTCTTAAGAAGTGTTATTAAGTTGACTTAAGAAAGTGCTTAAGTCAACTTAATAAAAACCCAGTGTGGGTGCAGGAGTATGTAGATTGACTTAACCTTCCTTAAGTTGATCTAAGGCTCCAGTGTAGACGTACCCTTTGACTTTCAGTCAGTCTTACTCTGTCCTTGTACCAAGACAGCTACCTCAGCATTTCCAAAAGGAGTGCAGCCTGTTCTTTCTAGAGGGAACCCTCACAGATTTTGGGGGTGCATGCTTGCAGGAGAGGCATCCTTGCAGGGAGCTCCCTTACAAGGGAGGCATCTCTCATTCCTTTGGCCTGCTCTTTGTTCCTCTGGGTCCAGCTCTCTGGCCCTGGAGATATCAGCAGGCAGCTTCCCCTGTTGCTCCTCCAGTCTCAGTTCTCTCACTGGCAAGTCCCTCTTGCTTCTCTTCTGCGTTTGCTTGGGAACCATCTTCTACTTCTTTCCAGAACTATTCCAGTGTCCCTGGTCTCTGCAGCTGTCACCTGTCTTTTTTGGTTGAACCAGCCTGCTATGACTGATTGGGATGCTCTGCCACTGAGTCTCTTTCTGATTCTTTACAGACCCCAGTGCTGTCCTATCTCTCAGTGGGTCAAATGGGAACATCAATTCTGGTACAGGGGAGCTAGATGCACTTTATTTACTGGGGCCAGCTGCCCTGTGATAAATTCCTAGCTCTTCTATAATGATTTTAAAACAGAAATCTTAAGACTCTTTCCAAAGTGGGGTGGATCAGTATCTTTATTCCAATGTTGCAGATGAGAAAATAGAGGTTAGTGAGTCTGACTGTGGAAATCAAAGAAAATGCAACATTTCTACCAATATCAATTTTCCTTAAAGTACTTTTGACAGTTTAGCATGAGCCTTGAACAGTCAGATTGTTCCCAACCTTCTTAACTACAGTAAACAAAAATAAATTATTAAAAAGGAAAGGAAGAAACATAGACACTAACGTCCAGAGCTGAAACTAATAAATTGGAACCCAATTATAGAAACCATAGATCGCTTGAGTTCTCTTTAGGCCAGATGACTTTCATCACTGTTCACTGACTAATTCCACCTCCAGGAAAACTTAAAATAATTGTCACACTGTAATAGAGCTGGTTGCAAAAGTTCCATTAGTTGAAATGTCCCTTTTTTTTCCCACTAGAAAGGGTTTTTGATTAAATGACAATTTTTGCCTGCATTTTTCTTTTCAATAATAATACAATATACCCCCCCAAAACCAGATTTTGACAAAAATGAGACTTTTATTTTCTTTTGACATGAAGAAAATCATTTCTTGGCATCCATACAGTCAGGCTGACATAGGACATTGTTTTGATTATACAGGGTATTTTGATCCATATTGGCAGTGATCTTCCTAAATAGCTATCTTCTTACTCTGTAGTCTTCATTATTAGTGACTGTAAAGCTACATAGCTGATCTATCGGCAGGCAGATGTTAGCAACCTGATTATATCACTCTTACTCTCACTCAGAACATCTATGGAATACTTTTGAAGTTAGATCCAAAGGGGTAACCATGTTAGTCTAGTTCAGCAAAACAAACAAGGAGTGGCTGATGAAGTTGGATTTTCTCCCACAAAAGCTCATCTGATAAATAAATTTGTGGAGTAAGGTACAACTTAAAATGAGCAAAGGTGGCAGAATCTACCCCTAAGAAAGCTGACAGATATCTTATTAAGAGATCCCCAGAAAATGTTATGACTGAGTAGGAAAATTATAGTGAAATTAACATGTGCTGAGTGTCTTAATAAAATCAGGTTGCTATGAAAAAGCAATTGCAATTTTAGTTGCTTGTTATATGACTCCCAGAAGCCTGTATCAGACATCACAGAACATTCTGAAGATATATAATTTAGCATTCCCCTTCCTCAGAACTGCTTGTTCTTGTTCAGGATGATCACTTTGCACTTTTTTTCCCTTCCTTCACCCCTGCCTGACCTCTCGCACATACCTTATTTTTATTTTATTATTGTACTCCATTTTAGAAGATCACTATCAGTTCAGGGGCTGAACCTTCAAGAGACTGAGGACTTCTGCAAGGTACAGAGTATTCACAGCTCCCACTGGCTTCAACTCCCTGGCTTCAGTCTAATCCATTCCTCAATCAGTGCTTCCATACTGGTGTTTATTAGCATTAGGGGAGTTCAGGGGCTCTGTACTCCCATGGGACCAGGACCAATATTATCAAAAGATGAGGGCAATGAAGTCCCCAAAGGAGTAATTTTTTAGCATTTCTGCTTCAGCAGCAATCTTGTTTCAGACATTTTAATGATGCTGATACTTAGTTGTGATGACAGAAGTGAAATTTCAGTTGTGGGATCAGCTCAGAGAAATATTGTTGGTGGGGGGTCAGCAGCATAGGCACTAGGGCATATCTTCACCTGCTGCAAACTCACATTGATTTACTGGCTTTGCTGATTTACAGCACTTGAGTGTCTGGTCTTTAGTATATGACACAACCTAACTTAGGAGTGGATTTGTGAAGAATTAATTAAGTCCTCACTTTGCAATTCATCCTCATTCACATGTACTCGACAGGGCCGGTGCTAGGGTTTCTGGTGCCCCCCTGCAATCTATAAATCAGCGCCCTCCTCCCTCATTAGTATTAGTTTGCTATTATAATAAGAAAATTGCAGTGAAGGGGTGAATGCATATTTATTTGAAATAAAAATAAGTACTGAGCAGTAAATACTTATCATTATATGAACATCAAAAAATCAGTTTTTTAGTTATTTAATTAAAATGAAATGTTTTACAAAAGGTTACAATAGTATTTTTTGTGCTTTCATGTTTACAAAATTTGCAATTAATTCCTTGATGTCTAACTGGGCACATATATTGCTTTCCATAGCAACCATAGAAAGGCTTACAAGCCTTTCTTGAGAAATACTTGATCGCAAGTAATTTTTTACTATTTTTATCGTGAAAATGATCACTCGCCACTTGCCACGCTGACAGGAATTGTCAGCAATATTCTTAGGGCAATGCTCACATTTGGAAATGAGAAGTTATTTGACTGAATAAATTTGAGAGTTGCATAAGGATTATGGAATTGGTTTAATTCGTACTTTAACAGATCTTTAAAGGCACATAGCTCATCATGTAGTTTGATTGCATTGATGTCCTTATTATCACCGACTTATAACAGAGTTGCAAATCATTGCAGTGCTGTTGGAGCTTTTCATGGTTGGTTTCAGCAAGTTTATGTTGTACAAAAACTTCAAAATGATTGTTGTGTTGTATTAACTGTTCAAATCTTTCATTGAGGGACGTCATTGCAACATCCAAAATTGTAAAAAGCAGCAGCAAGTTATACCAAATGAGTACCTGAGATCTTTTCAGGGAGGAAAAGGCAATATGCTGCATTTATCACAAATAAAAACAAAATGATATCTAACTTATCCCTATGCCCCCTTGCACACACACTCATCCACGCACCCAAGCATACCAGACAATGTTCTGCAGTCTGTGTTATTACCAGTCCTGATGGTGCTGTTGCTGGAGTCTGTGCTAGTGTCTGTCACTGGGGTTTGTGGCAGCTGCCTGGCCGGGGAAGCTGGACAAGAGGAGGAGGAGAGTCTTTGTCAGGCATGAACCAACACTCCTTTCTTTCAAGTGGTGTGCAGAACACTTTCCCCCTTTAGTGTTTGGATCTCACCCAGTCTTTATAGCTTTGTCATGCCAGTCCAGGTGCTCTGTGTAACCATTAGTCAGTGGCAGCTTTTGGGGTAGGCGAAGCAGGCGGCCACCTAGGGCCCCAAGCAATAAGGAACCTGTCTTCAATTTGGTGGACAGAAATGAAAATATAGAAAAATATAGAAATTGTTCCCATCTAGCAGAGATAATAGGACTAGAAGCCTAAGCACTTTTCACTCTTGGCTCATCAAGGCAAGCTATCATTAGGATCTGTGCTTCATCTGAATGGCTGATTTCACCATTATCTGCCCATCACCTTCACATGGACATGGTAAAAAAGCAGGAGCAAGCATTAGACAGCACAAAAGCAGGGACTTTTCCAGTGGCCTCAGCTTTTAGTTCCTCAGTGTGGCCATTTATTCTGCCATTTTTTAATTTTGTAAAATATTGCCTTTTTCTTTTCTTTTTTACCTGTTCTTTTGCCTTTTCCTTTGACTTTGTGACAATTTTTACTTTGGCTTTGTTTAGCTCAGGTTATCAGGTTGGGCCACATAGGCTGCTACATCTAAATACAGTGCTTCCCTTTGGCAATCATTACACCTGTGTGTGCTGTATGTCTTTCTTTAGGGAAGTAATTTTTTAGCTTCTTCTGTACTTACTATTTAATATTTCTGAGCGGGCCAGAGTCTTATAAACTTGAGTACTTCAGAGAATTTCATTGAAATTTGGTGTTTTTCATTTATAGCTACACACTAACCTTCTTTTCAATTATTTTTATTTATTATAACTATTTGTAATAATGGTTAGTGCACATAAACCGAAGCCTATGTGAAAAATTTGTATAATTTGACTGCCAAAATTTTAAATGTGGTATTTTAGTTATATTTGAGCTATAACTAATGTTACCACTTTTTATTTATTAATTAATGCTCACACCTTAAAAAAAAATTAAAATGTTCACATTAACTTTATAGTTCAGCATTAGCTCATTTATGTTAACTGAAAGATGATCAACTTGCATGCTTCGTGATGGGAAGATCTTTAAAAAATATATCCAAGAATAATCTAGGCGTTCCAGAGGGATAGTCATGTTAGTTTGGTTCAGCAAACAAACAAGGGTCCTGGGGGGGGCGGTATGGGATAGTTAGGGGTGCAGGGGTAGACTGGGGTCACAGGGAAGGTAGCAGTGGGGGCCCCACAATGGGCCTTTGCCTAGGGCCCCCAGTTGCCTGAGGCTGCCTCTGCCGTTAGTTGTGGACCTGACCTCTAGCTTGTTTTCTTGATTAGCTCTATTCTTTTGCTTCTGGAGTAGATCCTTCATTCCTTTGCTTTTAGGGGTGTATTCACATTCTCCAGCAATTGAGATGGGCTTCTCACTTCATCTGGATGAGCTAGCAGCATGGAGCTGTTCACACATAGTTGATCAGAACAAGCTGGCAGCTTGGGGCTGGTTCACACACACATCCACCCTCCATTCACACCTTATACCTATTCATTCCTACACAACATGGGGTGCATTGGTATGCAGTTTCTACATTTACAATATGGAGTATGGTATGTTACAGAGATTGGGGGAAAAAGTGGCATTATACCTAGAGCTTACAGATAGATAGGGACAAATTTAAACAGCATTAAAAGCTGGGCCTGAGTGGCTCAGGGGCAAGTGCTGCTTCTCCTGCAGCCTAAGTGAACCCCCAAAGGGCAGTGGGTTGAGTCTAGTGCGGTTAGGGAGGTCAAGGCTGGATATTAGAAAAAACTTTTTTACTAGAAGAGTGGTGAAGCCTTGGAATAAGCTGCCGAGGGAGGTGGTGAAATCTCCATCTCTGGAGGTGTTTAAGGCCCGACTGGACAAAACCATGACTGGGATGGTTTAGCGGGAGTGGTCCTGCCTCTGGCAGGGGATTGAACTAGATGACCTATGAGGTCCCTTCCAACCCTAGGATTCTATGATTCTAGTGCTCCCCAACACCACAACCATTATGGACAAGTGTGCATAGTGTCAATCCCATGGCACCTGAAACAGTCTTTGAGGTTACTGCACTGCTCAGGAGAAGTGGCTAAGAGCAGGGAATGTATCATCCATCAAACTGGGCCCTTGCTGTCAATAGATATGAGTGACAGTGTGTGCCATCCGCTTCCCAAAGCATACTGAAAAGAGAGCAGAGAGGACTTGTCTCTGTGTCCTTTTCTAATCTCGAGAGTTCATGGACAAGAAATACATGCATGCCTTCAATTTTCTACACAGCTCTGCTCTTCTTTACTTCTGCTGCTGTAACTGTGATGCTTTATGGGCCCAGCTTGAACCAAAAGTGAATGAGAAAACATTTTCTTTTGTTAAATTCCAAAGTGGCAGCCATGTTAGTTTAGTAAAGCAAGGAGTCTTGTGGCACTTAAAGACTAACAGATTTATGTATTGCATGAGCTTTCTGATTTGCTGTTGCCGTATGACCTGATCCCATGTCTTACACTCCCCTGCATTTATCTTCATCCCATTCTGTAAGTTCCCCCATCTTCAAAGCATCTGATGAACTGAGATTTTTTCCTGCTCAAAGAGCTCTGGTTTGGTTCTTGGCTTATGAATCTTCATGAGTTCATTTGGAATCATATGGTGGTGTGCCTCTAATTAATTAAAGGTAGCAAGGTGTGCCACAACAGAGAAAATGTTGGGAACCATTGGACTAAACAGAGCAGCAATCTGCTTCTAAGGTGTCTCTTTAAAGATCCTCATGTAGTAAAACTAAGTTTAATTCAAAGAAAGTCTGTGCTGATCTTTAGGGGATTTAAAGTGCAGTACTAGAACCATCAAATCTCCCCTGATTCATTTACAAGTGAATCACCCCAGATCACCCCCTCCCCTGCCTCATTAACAAGAGAATACAAATCAATAGGTCTGAGAGTTTCTCTCAAGCAAAAACAAGCAAGCAGTCTTGTGGCATGTAACATCAGTAAAAAAAACAACAAAGGAGTTGTGTGGCACTTTAAGACTAACAGATTTATTTTTTCCATGAGCTTTCAGCACACTATAAGCATTGCATGGGGTCACCCCCCCCCCAATGTCCGGGCCCCCCCTGCACTACTGATCTTGTTTACCATCTCCCCCCGTCCCTGGTACTTGACTTGGGCAGGAGTTAAGCACATCCTTAAAATATAGCATGCATGTTGGCTGTATACAAATAGCCCCTGCCAGAATGTATTCTTCACATGTGTCTTAAATAGGTTGGCCTGATTTCAGTGGGACTTAAGTGTATGCTTAAATATTTTGCTAAACTAGGCCTTCAGATTTGTGAATGTAGCAAAAACAAACCCATGCACAACATCAAAGGTCTCTACTATTGCCATTCACAATGTTAAAATGTTTCACACTCAGAAGACATGGCCTTTTCTCTAGCTGCCAGCAACTAAACTGTGTTCCAGCCTTACCTGGGAAGCACATCACTTGTGATGGCTGGATAGAATGATACACAATAAAACAGAAGGAAACTTAAAACTGCTTAATTTTTATTTTATTGACACTTCTGATGTGCGTAAAATTACTGTAATATAAAGTGAGTTAACCATAGTCTTTTGCTGGGCAGTGGTAAAAGGGGCAATTTATAAAGAATGGCCATCTTATAAGCAGATGTAAAAAAAAGAAAAGAAGTGGAGGACTGCGGTGGCAACGATATTGCTTACCTTGTAAATATGTCAACAGGAGAAAAACTGATAAGAGAAAAAATCAATGCAGCTGACATGAGTGGGAAAGTAAGAAACGCTAAAGACTAGGTTCTCAAATGTACTCAAATAACATGTTTTGCACAGGCAGTATAATGACAATTCAAAAGACAGCATAATTCCAGTTATATTAAAAGAAAGTTTATGATGTTATTACAGTTTTAGGTTTCCATTAAGTACTTTCATACAGTCTGTGGCCCAAGCTACTGATCACAAAAGAATAGTTCTTTTTGGGGGTGGGTGTCCCTTTTACATGTCTGGCTAGTAATCATTGTAATTAATTTATATTGTTAAAAAGTAATCTGTCAACTCCTGACAAACAGGATTGAGTCTTTAAAACACTCGATCATTCAATTCAGGTTTTCATCAAGGGACCAGTGTCTGTGAAGAATCTGGGTTCCCTAAGAAGTAGGTTGGGGGGAGGAAAGATTTCTTTGTCTGATTATCAGAAATTATCCACATGTGTGTGGCTTTTTTTTCTTTGTTTTGGGGAGGTGGACAAAAATAAATCCTGCCCAGATTTAATACTATCTGTGGAAAAATAAATGCTTGAAACGGTACAGCTATATGAAGCACAGTACAATATAGAAACAAAAAAAAAGTCTATGAAAAGAATGACTTCACTTACGGAATCCATAAGCAACCCTATAAAGAAGATATTGATTTGTCATTGGGTGAATAGTCTTAGCTATTGTAGAACTCCTTGTGGAAATTAAGCAGATGCTATTATTGTATATTCTTTTGGGACATTCACGAGCAGATGTAACTAAGTGACTGATAACTACAGACCTAATCCGGTCTCTTAAAACTAAAGCCATGTTGGTTGGTGGGACAAAAATATGATGATGAATACCTTCTTTCCTCTAAGAAGCACTATAGTATAGAGGGAGATTGGTCAAAAGGAGGAAATTCATCACATGTGGGCACCACCTTCATTTTCCCTAGCCACCTTCTGTGGAGCAAGACAGATGACTAACTCACTCTGCAAGAAAAATCTAAACGCACCTTAGCTGCCTGACTTCCAGAGCCAGGTTCCCATTTATGGACCATTAAACAAGGCTCCCTTCAGCTTGAATTTTGACCCCTGTCTCCAAAAGAGGGGTGGGGTCTAGGGTGTACCGTTCTCCTTGGAATTGTCCATTAGCTAGCTCCCCCACTAAGGTCCTGGCTTTTGCGTGTCACATTCAAAGGTGCTCTCTTTCTCCATTCATTGTACAGAAAGCTTAGGTGCCTAACTCACAGCGTGTAGATCACAATCTTCTTGTTCTTGTGATTTTTCTAGGTACCCAAACGCAGGAGCCATGCTGCTCAGCATTGCCACGCCAAAGTTACTACAAGGATACTACCCTTAGGCTCTCTAGCTATGCCCACACTTACATGGTTAAATCAATTTAACTTATATCAATTTAATGAACTCGATATAAAAATCATTAAATCGATTTAAGTTACATCAATTTAACAGGTCCCCACTAGAAACTCAAATCGAAATAGCATGTCCATGGGCAGGACTTGCTATTTCAGTTTAGGAGAGAAGCACCATGAGAGGTGTGGCAACATGGCCCCCTCACTGGGCCATTCCCACGCACAATATATAGAAAAGGGAAAGCACCTGGGAAGGAGAAGGGCAAAAAGTGTTAAATTGATTTGATAGGTAAATCGAAATAACATGTCTGCACTGTGTTATTTCAAAATAACAATTTCAATTTAACTGTCATATCGATATAATACTAGGTTTTCTGATATTGATATGACTTTCCTTATATCGAAATAAGGGAGCTTCTCATTTTGAAATAAGGGAATGTCATGTGGACCTACCATTTTTTACATTGAAATAACCAGCATTATCTCATTTTAAACAGGGTGTGTGGACATACCCTCTGTGTTTCAATGCCTTGTCAGTGAAATGGGGATACCAAAACATCCTTACCTGCAAGGGATGTCGTAAAGAGAAATACACTTAAGATTCAGATATTACAGTACTGTGGATCATAAAAAGTAAATTAAATATCAGACCCTGATCCTATAGGCTGCTCAGTGCAGATGGTCCTCATCTCATTGGCTTCAAATTTGTCTCTTGCTATGCTTTTGCAGAATCAAGGTCTTTAGCTGTCAACGCTTAAGATGAGGAACTGTGTCCACTTGTGCAGTGAGTATGCATTGCATAGTTCAATATAAAATGAAAAAAAAAGAAACAAAAAATAAATACTAATAGAAAGTGCTTGTAGATCAGCAGTGCACACAGACTGACAGGCAGGTTGTGGTGTGAAAAATCTGAAAGAGAAGGTGATATTCTAGCTGAGAAGCAATGCTTTGAACTTTTGATCAATTCTCCTTCAGGTGACTGAATGTGACAGAAGATGCTTGCAGTGCAGCCGTGTTTTGCACTAGACTTCTAAACATCTGTTCTTAGCACACTACAATCTGATAAGATTAGTTTCTAAATAGGCATCTGTAATGGCAGTTGTCAAAATGAGAGGTGACAAAGGCCAGGCTTTTGGTTTTGACGTCCCTCCAAACATTTGCCATTCAAAAAGAATGACAAGGGGAATTCTTAAATATTTTCTACAGCTCATAGAAATGTCAGCAAAGAGATGCTTTTGAATAGATCTTTAAGGAAAAGCACATAATGGGTTTATGAGAAGTGACTTTACCGCGTGATGTCGGGGTGTTAAAGCTATTGTTGAGATTCTGCCATGAATATGAATGGGGTGAGTGGGATATAATTGTGGCAGGAGTTCTGACTTGTGGATGAAAAATCTGTCTCTGCTTTTATAAGGCTGTGTATCAGCCTGCTGTCAGAAGGGACAGTGGGTTGAGTCCCATTTCAAAATCAATCCTAAGATTTCCACAAGCAGGTGACGAACAGTCCTTCCAGGCCACAAACATAAGCCCTGATTCTGATCATGTCTATGACAGTATAAATGAGTAGCTGTTCTGAAGTCAATGGAATAACACTAAAACAAAAAGGGCTGTGTCTACACAGGCAAGTTAGTCCAGTTTAAGGAGTCTTAATTGGATTAGCTTAGCCCACGGCCACACTAGGCTTTGCTCAGTTTGAACTAAGGCAGGCTTAATTTGACCTAGTTAGTACCACTGCTTAGTTCAAATGTTAGTTCAGACTAAGCGCGATGTGGACTCAAGCTGATGCTTAGTTTGAACTTAATAAGTTTGAACTAAGGCAGTCAGTTCAAACTGAAAATGTGTTCTAGTTTGAGCTAAGCGTTAGTTTGAACTAGAACATGTTGTTAATTCGAACTAAGAAGTTTGCAGTTAATAAGTCTGAACTAACTTTTGCTGATGTAGACATAGCCAAGGAGTCCTGTGGCACTGAAAGACTAACACTTTTATTTATTGCATGAGCTATCATGGGAGATTTGTCCCACAAAATCTCATGCAATAAATAAATGTGTTAGTCTTCCAGTGCCACAGGACTCCTTGTTTGTTTTGCTGAACTAGATTAACACAGCTGCCCCTTTCGAACTTGGCAATAGGTAGGGAATAATGGCCCAGGCAGAGTGCACTTCATTTAACTGACATATAATTTAACAAACTGTAAGCCCCATTTTGCTTTAGAATTCTCTAGTTATTGGGACTGAAATGAACGTGCAAATCTCACCGCTCGGGGTTTCGGGGGTTATAAAACCAAGAGAATCTTCCCATTGTAAATGGAGGTCCTACCATATGAGAGCAATGAATGAACCTTCCCAGTTACGCCCAACTGTAAGTGAGATTAAACTCTGGATTGGGGGAGCGCTGGCCACTTCCTGATAAAGATTTGATTGTGAATGAGGAATGGTGGATCTCCATGTGGTGCCGGGAACTTTGTAACTGTTTAAGCTGAGCTTCCTTGTTACAGAACTTAAAGATAAATAGAACTCAATCTTTTCTCCTTTTCGGGATGTGAAAAGGAGAAAAGATTATCTTTAAAAATTATGATATAACTCTTTAATATGCTTAACAAGGAGATAAATGGAAGAAAGAGATATAATTAGAATATAGATAGATCAAAACCTTATGATCCTGTTTTTAGTGCTAACGACTTCCCAGTCTAGGGTTTAATTGTTACCTGTGTAAAATATAGCCACAGTCACAGACATACCACACTGACCTCTCCTAAGAGGAGATCACAGAAAATCTGTCACAACCATATCTCCTGGGGAGAGGAGACTCATTCAGGGATGTTGGTATATGGGAATAACAGACACAATCAACACAGGCTGCAGCAGCAGATTTCTGTTTGGGACAAAGGATCTGATACATCTGCGGCATCCTCAAAGATTTGGCTAATGTTGATAAACTCCAGAGAAGCTATTAGGACCCCACCAAGTCTTCTGAGTTTTTGCTTCACTGACAGGAGCAGAAGACCAGAGTCCACCAGCAGGCAATGTGACAGGTTTATTGGGATCTTTTATACACAAGCATCCATTAGGACCCCATAGTCCTTTACACCAATAAGCTTCCCCTCCCAGTAAATGTCCACCTTCCCAAATAAATTCCCCCTCCACCAGTAACCCCCTTCCCCAGTAAATTTTCCTCCATCTCATTCCTGGTTTGCCTTAGTTTTTATAAAGCTTTTTAACCAATCATTTCTTTGTTATTTTAAGAACTATCCTAAGTAATTATAGTATAATCCTCCACCCAATAATACCCCACCATCTGCACTGATCTCAACTAGTTACAAGACAGATGGAAACAATTACAGATGCAGACAGACAGAAATTATCAGAGCAATAGATGCCAGGACAACCAAACAATACAAAATATAGTTTCTATCAAACCAGACAGGATGCTATCAACTTTGTGCACTTTAGAATCTTCCTTTAACTTGAGGCTTTAGCCTCTTCCAACCTGCTGTGTTGGAATGTGTGGATGTGACTTCACGTTTCCCAGTTTATGGCTGTCCCTGATGCTTTCTGCCTTTGCTTAACCAAAGTACAACATCCCAGCCAGTCAAGTTGATTCTTTCATTTGCTACCACTGTAGCTAGCTAGTGCTATGTTGTATTTAAAGATTATTGTAGGTCTTATACGCAGGCCAAAATATATAAAGTCTAACAGAAGCATCCAAGCTTTTGAGCTTCACTTAACTTTAGCCGTAGGTAATAAAAATGGGATGCACTGATCTTTTGTTTGCCTTTCATCTTTTCTGTTTGACGAAATTTATAAGAATTATTAAAATTCATCCTACCACTCTTAGGTCTGTTGCTTTTATTTTGTTTCCTCCCATGAAACATTGTTGAGATTAGTTCACGAGGTTGATATGCCTTTAACCTTTTGTATCATCTTATGATTTTATTACTGGCGTCTTCCCTCCCCCCCCCCCAAATTAGCTATTACTGTGGTATTAAACATAACCTTCCTTACCATCTTGTTACCCCTCTCCAAATTCTGAATCTCTAATGCCCATTATTTAAAACAAAAACAACAACAACAAAAAAACCCAAATCTTTATGCATCTCATATCAAAAATCCTGTGTGAAACAAACTGTGCTTTTCTATTGCACCTCTGAGACATGTGGCAACCTAGTGCTATTTTTCAAAAGGGCTATAACTCATAATATAGATAACCTTCAAATTTTGCAGAAAAAAAAATATCTTCTTTGTTTTCAGAGCAACTTTAACAATTTCTAGGCCAAAATGAGTTTTCTTAGCTAAAGTTATGATGGGAAAAGTTATGTTGTTGTAATTTATTACTATTGTCATGTATTTATATAAACAGTAGTGCTTACTATGTGTTTGATACTTTCCAAAAACACAAGGATTGTCTTTGCACCAAGTGGCTCACACTCCATGGAACATGTTTGAAATTCTGGTTGTAACCTTAATTATTCAGATGAATGGAAGAAGTAAGAGGAAAATGATAGAAGACAAAGAGATGGAGATGAAGTAGTTTCATTTGCTAAGGTAATCTACCTCTGGTTTTGTTTCCAACCTTTGTTTATTTAGATTGCAAGTTCATTGGACATATATCATCTTCTTACTATGGGCACGTCTACACAGACAGCTTTATTTCAAAATCGGTCCTTTCGAAAGGACCAATTTCGAAATAAAACCCTTATTTCGAAAGGAGCCCTTTCAAAATAAGGGAAACCGCGGGATCGAAACAGACGTTATTTCTAAACGGATGTTTCGAAATAACGGCAATGGAACCGCTGTTTCGAACTGTTATTTCGAAACAACGGTGTTGTTTCGAAACAACGGGTCTAAAACCGTTATTTCAAAACATCCGTTTCGAAATAACGGCTATTTCGAGGGGGGGGGTAGGTTTAACTTTTTCAAAATAACGATCGTTATTTCGAAAGGATGAGGTCCGTCCTTTCGAAATATCGATACGTCGTGTAGATTAAATTTCTTTTATTTCGAAATAACGAGTGTTATTTCGAAATAAAAGAGCCGTGTAGACGTGCCCTATGTGTTTGTGCAGTGCCTAGCACACTGAGTGCTCTTAAGTGAAACCTGTATTTAAAGTAATATAAATAATAATAATGAAAAGGAGAGGGTAGAAGGAGACAAGGAACAGAACAGAAAAGTGAATGCCCCAAACTGGAAGGTGTGTTTTTTTTTTTATAATCAGAAAATTTTCTGGTGATTCAAGTTGGTAATGTTAAAGAAGAAAAATTGAAATGCAATCCAATTTAAATGTTTCTCACATAGAAATAATTGTGCTTCATCATGATTAATTGGTACAATTGATTAAGTAACATAGGTAAGCCCCCATGAAAAATCTAATCCAAAAGCTAATAACAGCTAGGATATTAATAACCATTACAGGACATCAAATCTCTTTTCTGGTGGAAAAAGAAACCTCTGCTTGGAGGGTTTTCAGGTCTGCCTGATCAGTGCAAAACTGAAATTACTCTGAATGATTTTGATGAGCAACAGTCATTCACAGATGGATGGATTGATTGATGTTAATGAAACAGAAGGAACAGCTAGTGATACAGGAATAAACGCAAACATTGAAAAGAGGGGTAGAAAGGCCTACAGTTTGTTGTTTGATTAAGCATGCTAATTATATGTGCTTGTACAAAGGGATGAAATAAGAGAAGAAATATGGTCAGGTTTGGGGAGATTTAAGGGATTTATGCCATAGAATGAAAGAAATAATGAAAAACAGCAGAAGGTGATGGTCACATTCCACAAATAAGATTATTAACACAGCATATTAAGAATTTAAATGGAAGTGTATATTAATTTCATAACTGAAAATTATAGTGGCCCTCATGTATTTGCTGAAACTTGCAATGAAGACTCAAACTTACCCTACAGGGTGGATGAGACCCTTATAAGAGGTTATTTATACCCACAAATAAGCAGACTCAATTAACTTAACCAAATTCTTTGTCTATAATGTGTTACTATATATAATATATTATTTATTTGTGTCACAATAGCAATTAGTTGTGCTAACCAGAATCAAGGCCCCATTGTGATAGGCAATGTACTACTGCAGCTCGGTTTTGCCTCATCTAAGTGCAATAACTAGTTCACTTTCACTAATCCACAAGACTCACCCATGTACATACTGGCCTACCAGTAAATAGTTTGAAATTTTGGCACAAGATTAAATTAAGGACTTGATCTATATTCAGATATACGTAGTATATGATTGAAGATCTGATGCAAGTCTACAAAAGACAAAGCATTTCACTCTTCAGTGACCTGTCACGTGGTCCTGCATCATGCAGGTGGCTGGATGTACGTGCGTATGTTAGGATTATCAACCATCCATAAATTTACAGTCAGCAAATAAACATGGAAATTTACTCTTGTTCGTAATTAAAAGAAATGTCTGTAAAACCCTTTGTTTATTAGATTAGCCTGTGGGAGCCACTGTTGCAAGGCTCTTGCTTCTTTAAGATCTGCAGCTGGAATTACTCTTTTTAAGAGACTTGGAAACTCTCTGGAACTGCTGTTTTCTGCTGTTTTTCAGCCTGCTGCTGCCAAATTTGCCTCTGCTGGCAGTTTTTTTTCTGCAGCTGGGGGCCACAGTAAATTTCAGCAGCCAAGGGACCTGGCAGCTGGGGGAAGGTTGGCACAAGGAGGCAGGGGAGCTTGGGTGGGGATGTGGGAGGTAAGACTTTTTTACTAATGTCAGTAAAAAGCTTACCATTTCAATAAAAATGGCCTTGACTTTGTTAGTGAGAATTAAAATGTGAGCTTGGCAACCTTGGAAGTATATGTATGTGGCGGGGGGTGTGCATGTGTGCGTGTGTGCATGACAGACTGTATCCCTGTGTCCACACTTTAAATTCTATTCTATTAACTTTTGTACAAACTATTTCTTGTAAGTTCCAAAGGGTTAGCTGTGATAGTCTAGCTCTTGTAAGGTATCATAGACAAAATTCTGAGCCATGATTCACTCTTTTCATGGCAATTTATCTCTGATGATGTGCTTGCCTTATGAGTACAGGTTACACAGTTTTAAAGAGCAACATATCTTTCCATTCTTAAAGATTATTCCATTTTTGCTGGTATTTGTACAGCAGTATGGATGCAAGCCCCATCTCTCATGGTATATGGAACCTCTAATTGTAAAGGAGTGGTGTTCAGCTGGAATGTCTGTCCACATCTATTTATCTTAGGGTTTATATTTTTCCAGATAACCATAATATTTTGTCATCTTCTGTGTAAAATTAATCAGCAATAGCAAATCCCTAATCAGCTTCATGGAATATCTCCAAAGGTGAAGAAAAATATACGTGAGGATCCTACTGAATTACTTAAAGCAACAAAGGATGCAGTACAAAATATAGGGATAGTAAAAAGGCATGGTTTTCAGGAATGTTGAGTACCCACTATCCTGTTTAGCACCAAGACGCTATTCACTGCATGGGTCACAATGCTCCCATAGGGTATGGCTACATAAGGAGCTTAAGTCAACTTAAGAAGGCTTAAGTTGACTTACGAACCTCCCTGGCCACATTTGGAGTTCATTAAGTCGACTTCAGAGCTTGCTTAAGTTGACTTAATAACGCCTGGACTTAAAGTCGACTGTAAAGGTTAATGCAATGTGGCCTCACTAAGTTGAATTATTAAGGTCTACTTAAAGTTGACTTTCAGTAGACCTTATTAAGTCAACTTAACTGAGCCCTGTAGTGTAGACATAGCCATAATGCCCACTTACCAGTCGTAAATGGCCTGTGGTGGAAGGAATGCATCCCCTGACTGTAACCACCCTTCACAAACTTTTCCACAAAGCTTGAGGGAGACAATATGAATTACTTGGTTCTCTCCCTCCAGCACCCCATTTTCCATCTCTTTCATCAGTGATGACTGACTCTGCTCAAGGAAGATCCTGGGCAGAGGGAAAAGGCTCATCACCTTACTCCCTATATAAAAGGATCTGTTATGTCTATAGTGTTGGCCAAGATCTCTAGTTCTAAAAGGAGAATGGGGCCAAGTCAATTCTTTTGATGTGGTCCTTACCCACTTTTCTGTCACAAGTTGCATTGTGGATGCAGATCATCAATGAAAGGTGGACGTTCTACAACAGAGACAGAGACTCAGAAAGCAAAGGTACCTTTTGAGCTAACATGACCCAATTTCAGCTGAGAATTTCAATGTCAAAGAAGTTGCTTATCTGCAAAAGAAGCATGGAAAGTGTGAAGGGGAAGATGCAGATATTTATGTGGAATGTGAAATGCAGTCACATAAGGCAGGGGGATGGTAGGTCAGTTACATGAAAAGCAGTCAAATAAGGGGAACAACCTAGAAAAAGAATATATGGATGCTTGTTTGTATGTGTGATCTTGGATTATTTCTAGATCAGTGAAGCAAACGGAAGTAAATAGGCTAAGCAAATAAAAACTAGTTTGTAGGACCAGTTAGGATTAATCCGAAAATATTAATGGAATCAAGAAGGCTAATACATAATCTGCTGTCTGTGAGAGAGGAACTCATTAATTTCATATGTAGTTCCAGGGCACTTGAAAATAAACAAACAAAATAAATGTGAATCAGCAGCAGTATTAGAGAAAAACAGAATGAAAAAAACACCCTGAAACTAGCTTATCTGCAGCATGCTGTGTAATGGGAACTAGTCACATATTTAAATCTACTGGAAAGATTATATGCCATTCATAATATTCCATATTATGGAGCGTCATCATGCTAATACCCCTTCCCCCAAGAGCTTTCAAATTATATTGTACGTAGGTAACATTTCGTCTATGGTTGAAATGGAGCTATGTGTTGAAACATGGCAGCTCTTTAGCACTGTTAATACTTAAAAAAAATAAAATAAGAAGTTAAGTACTGCATACTCTGTCAAACTAAGTATGCAGAGGTATCATAAGCTATTAACTAGTCTTCCTAAAACTTGCAGTTATCTAAGACACCTTTGTTCATAAGCCTACCCTTGAAAATATACCATTAGATTAATAATGACTAAAAGCCAAGAGTAGGTAGAGGCACTGTGTCCCTGCTTGATGAGTACAGTCATGGAATATTGGTTGTGTTCTGGCAGAAAGAAATATATCACTTACTGAATAACTAACACCACTTGATGTAGAAATCTGTGTTAGCTCTTAGTGATATCTCCTTCTTGGCAATGTGAACTGGAGGTTCCTACAGTACATCATGAAGCAGTAGACTGGGGTTTTATTGCAGTCTCTGCCGGTGATTTGCTGTTTAACCTAAGGCAAGTCACTTAACCATTCTGTTCCTTAGTTTGTTTATCTGTACAAGCCAAAGAGTGTGGCTCAATGACATATTATGGCTATGTCAACTGTATACTTCAGTAAAAAATCTATGACTGGCCCTGTCAGGTGACTTAGGCTCATGGGGCTTGGGCTGCAGTGTAGCTGTTGGGACTCAGGACAGGTCACAGGCTCCGATACCCTCACCCCTCATGGGGGTCAGACAACCTGGGCTCCAGTCTAAACCTGAACATTGGCTCTATAATTTTACAGCCCTACAGCCCTGTGAGCCTCAGTAAATTGGCATGGGCCAGTTATGGGTGTTCCACTGAAGTGTAGACATATTTTATGCATGGAAGTATCATTCTTATGAAAATATTCAGTTGGTCATCTTGTTTCCTTAACTTGCGAGAGTCTGAGGAGTTCACAGTCTTGGATAACAAGACTGTAGAATAGAAAATACTCAGTGAAGGTCTAAGGAAAACAAACTCCTTATGGGCACGTCTACACAGACCGTTTTATTTCGAAATTGGTCCTTTTGAAAGGACCGATTTCAAAATAAAACCCTTATTTCGAAAGGGCTCCTTTCAAAATAAGGGAAACTGCAGGATCGAAAAGACTGTTATTTCGAAACGGATGTTTCGAAATAACGCCAATGGATCCGCTGTTTCAAACCATTGTTTTGAAACAACGGGTCTAACGCCGTTATTTCGAAACATCTGTTTTGAAATAATGGTCGTTTGGAGGGGGGGTAGGTTTTACTTTTTCGGGACTACGATCCTTATTTCGAAAGGAAGAGGTCTGTCCTTTCGAAATAAGGGAACGTCGTGTAGACCAAATCATTTTTATTTTGAAATAACGAGTGTTATTTCGAAATAAAAGTGCTGTGTAGACGTGCCCTATAAAGGTTCAGCATAAGACTAGAACACTGCCTAATCTGCTAAGAATCTGATCCAAAACCCATTGAACTCACTGGAAATGCTGCTACGGGCTTTGGATCAGAATTTATCATCTGGTTGGGTGCAGGATAAAGTAACAAACTGCATTTAGTATTATTTTCATTTGGGTGACTGATACCTGTAAGTTCCTATTGAGGCTGTGACCTCCTAGGGGAGAAAATAAATTAAGGAGTTATTTAAACACAAAGGGCTTGTTTGTGTCTAATCCTGCATCCATGTTTGGTGAAGAAGGAGCTCCAGCTAAGGAGGTTTTCTCAGTTCTTCCATGTGTCCTACACAGACACACTTCTAGAATTCAGGGAGTCCAAGGGCTAGCGCAGATAACAATAGCAAATGCAAGGAGAAGAAAGAGGATATATGCCTCTGCTACTGTACTTTGAAGCAGATTGGAAAGCCATTCAGAGCTGGTCCCAGAGACCTAACAAAGTCATGTTTATGCAGATCCCCATCTTGCCACAAAGGGGAGTTAACAGGCAAAGGGCCTCCTGTCATAGGGTTAATGTTTTAGAATCAAATCGATTCATAGGGCTGGAAGGGACCTCATGAGATCATCTAGTCCAACCACCTGGGGTTTGAACCAAGCACCTTCTGCATGTAAAGCAGATGTGCTAGCCACATGAAGTCCTACCAGGATGCTTGTGTCTGCTATCTACAAAACATTAAGAATGATCACAAACCAAGAGAACACAGTTGGGGTGCCAGTAAATGTATATACGAATTACATACAACCATAAAAAAACTAACTATGGCTGCTGCTCTCCAAGTTTTGGATGGCTACTGCAAGAGGAGGCCAGAAGGCTCACAAAAAGATTCCCAAAGGGATATTTGAATGGATATGCCCCAATTCCTATACATCACAACACATTTCTGTAATTTCATAACTGCAGAGATGCAGGAAAAAGCTAGAATCTGTCCCAATAATTTTGCTAATTTAAGTTGTATTTCCCTCGTGAAGAAAAGAGAATGCATATTTGATCAGGGGCAAAAAACAGCAAAAGAGCTCAGTGCTGCTACTGTTTAGTAATGACCAAGGAAAGTCCTTGCCTAAAACTCTTCTTTGCCTATGCTTAAATGTGTTCTATAGAGCAGCACTGAGGAAAAAAAAAAAAAAAAGCAGCAGCTTGGTTTCTGCAGTGGAGCGAGGAAGCAAGTTCCGGACTTCTCAGCTGATCCCAAAGCTACATTAAAATTCTGACCTGTAGTGTCCTGTTCAGAACAAGAGCAGAGGTTTCAGAGCTGGCATCATTAGGATATAATTGCAAATATTAATTCACCAAATAAATTAGAAAATGAGCGGCTGATCAATGAGGAGCACTTGAGAACATCTGTGTAGCTGCATGAACAATGAGAAATGAAAACAAGGTGGTCAGGGCAAGCTACAGTTCAAAATGTTCAGCCTGTGTAGCAGGCATAGCTACTTTCAGTTCAATTACTGTATGTTTTCTTCAGCCTTTTGACCCTTATGATTAACAAAAAATGACTTTTGACTGTGTGTGTGTTACCAGAAGAGCTCTTTGTCTTTGCTCTTCACCTCGAAAAAGAGAAGTCAGTAGTCCATCATGACAGTCTACATCCTTACATTAATACCCTACATACTAGTGTAATAATTTTTGTACAAAGTATGCTTTGTAAAGTATAATGGGAAAACTAATAATTTGCTTTTCAGTATTGTCCTCATAAAATATATGTGGCAACACTAAAGTTTCCTCTATATAATTTTAGTAACACATTTGAACTCCACAGCTCTGCCCAAACAAAAGTTGGCGAAAAGGTCTGGCATAAACAAATATGTGTTCAACTCAATTTGCATTTAGGCAGGAAATGAAAAACTTTGCTTTAAATCTAGTATAGCTTTCTAAACCAGATATTAGTAAGCAGTTCATCTGTATTTTTCTTGTAACTATTTCTGACTTTTATGCCTCATTACTAACACTCCCCTCATCTAGTCAGAGGCAGAGTTCTTTCCATCACCCTGAAACTCAGGTTCAAAACAGGATCCAACAAATCAGCAAATAAATGGTGGGAGGAGAAAGCAAAAGAAATCCAGGTTTTCACTGACAGACATGATATGCACAGCTTTTCCTGTGAGAAAAAGAGCCTGCATAGACCAAGCCCATACAGCTTCACACTGCTGAGATCCGAACCTTGTAGTATCCTTCTTAAAGGCAATGATTCCATCAAAGAGCTCTGGAAAGAACACTACCAACATTTTCTAAATTGAGAATCAGCTGTGCCTGACCACACCATCAACTCCATCCCTCAGCACCCAGCCTGGGAAACTCTCACCAACCCAGCAACATTTGAGGAGGTTGATAAAGCAGTTGAGCAAACGGAGAACTATGAAGCATCAGGCCCTGATGGCATACTAGTAAAAGTATTGAAAGTGGTGGGAGAAGCGGTGACATGCAAGCTCCATTTGCTGTTCCTCAGGATCTAGTGCACTGAAGAAATCGCTGTTGACTTAGAGAACACTAAATTCATCACTGTTTTTAAAAAGGGAACAACCACTTTTGAGGAAAATCACTTTGCCTTAGCCACTGAAAAACATCAGATAGGACAGACAACTTCCATGCAGCAATTGTGGCCCAGTGCTGCTTTCCCACATCACCTGCAATGTCTGCCAATGAGTCTGTTGGTCAAGCATCAGACTCCTTAATCATCAAAAGACTAATCAAATCAACACCTGTGAAAGAAATTATCCTTATCAAGCAAGCAATCACTGACTGCCCATTAAAATCCCTCTCTCTGTAGTCAACGCACTTGTTTTATCTAATCTCCTGTGCATGTGTTGGTATGTCTGAATATTTCCATTTTGGGCATGTAACAGAACAAGGGGTGATAAACCCCTCAAATGCCCCTGTTGGCTGGGGGTTAAGGCAGAGCAGGCGACAGCTGTGGCCGTGACTAGTCTGAGTCAGAGCCCTGGCCTAATGAGGGAATGGGACAGCTGGTGACCTGGACCAGGGAGATAAAATTGCCAGCACCAGAAACCAGAGAGGGAGTTGTGGCTGAGTAAGTTAAGGGAAGATAGGCTGCCTGGGAGGGTAGTAGATCCCTGTGTCTTTAATATGCTTGGGGCAGAAAGTTGGGCTGAGTTCTTTGGGCTATAAATAAAAGAAGAGAGTGTGATTGCAATTGAAGAAAGCTGAAAGGTTTTTTTGTTTTTTGGCTGGGGGAGCATCTCCTATGTATGGGGGGGAATATCAGAATTGGTACCTGCTATATACCAATGAGTTGTGGGCATATTGTTCCCTTAAGGGAAGAATGGTATTAATTCATTTGTACTACCAAGGAGAGAGCTGGGTAATACCAGACACACTTTTCTGGGAGAAAATCTGAACAAGGGATTTTGGGTCATCCCCTAGTGATTTATAAGGCTGATAAGAGCCAGGGTGAGTCTGGGGTGTGCATGTATGCACATACAGAGCTGAGCTTGATTTACTGTACAGGCTTCTAGTTGTTCGTAAGCAGCAAGGCATTGTAAGAAGCACCTCAGGTTACAGAGCAGGGCTGACACAGCTACTCATTAGGTTGAAGCTTATACTGCTATGTCACAGTCACACTGCCTCAGCTGTTGTAACCTGATGTTGCTCCACCAACCAATGTTTTACAGTAAATTTAGGACTTGCGAAAAAAGTGTGCTGGTGACCAAAGTCTTCCATTTATCCACACAACAGGTACAGCATGCATGAGATCAGTGCAGGCCTCTTTGTCATGCTTCAGTAATGTGCTTTGGACTCTTCTGGAGGGATCAGCATGGTGGGTGAGTAAATTTGTTCTTGATCATCCTTTCCTTCTGCTGAGACTATCAATTAATACATGAATCAACAGCTCCTCTTATATAAGCCACCAAGCAGGCATCAGCTGTTAGTTATTTCCTGTGACTTTTGGCAGCCTTCCCCTAATGTGCTCCATGAAGGTGAAAGATTCTGTATCCTACTATGAACCCCATTATCCCTCCCTTTCCATCATCCCAAAATAGTTTTAGAATTTAGGGATTCACCAATGGAAGTCAGCCCCAGAACCCTCATTAACTTCAAATCAAATCATAGGGCTGGAAGGGACCTCATGAGATCATTGAGTCCAACCCCTTGGGAATTGAACCCAGGACCTTCTGCATGTTAAGCAGAGGTGCTAGCCACTACACTATCATTGAGGTCAGAATTTCACATCAAAATTTTGGCTTTCCCCTGTAGGAAAAGGGTTGAGATGGAATTAAGTAAATTCAAGCAAACTTAAGGAACTGTTGCCAAAGTCAGGAACACAGAGTGAGTATGGGTGGGTAAAACTTAAAGATAATGCAAGAACAGCTGCTCAAGTCTGTATAAATCTAGCACGAAATTGATCTCTGGTTGTATAACCCCCCCCCCCACTGATTGGAAAGGGCTATTGTGCTTCTGTATGCTAAGGTAGTCTCACCCTTACCAATTATCGATGGGAGGCAGGAGGGCTTAACAGGTGGAAGCTGAAGTCCACAAGGAGTTAGGCCTGAGGAGGGGTGGCTGGAGTGAGTTCTTAAGTAGTAGGAGTAATCCCAATGCTAGAGACCTCTTTTTACCCCCAACTCTGCTAGGAGTCCAGCAAACTCCTGGGCAACCCAGATCTGAAGAGACTAACTCCAGTACATAGCCATCACAATTACATTAAAGCTGCTACCCATGCATCTGGCTAAGTAAGTTGCTGCCACTGAACACTTTGGTTTTTATGGACCCAAGGAGAGGCTTGTTTTGTGCTGAGTTGGAACTTTTTTCATTTTTGCTGACCTGTAAACAAAGTAAGCAGGTCTGCAAAGGCAGGAGTCCACTGTATGGTCTAAGAAACTCTGGTCTCTCTGTACAGGGCAGACCCTTTGATGGTAACTGGGCATGGGGCTCTGGTCCAGCTAGTGAGGCACCTCAGAGACTTTTTCTTTATTTCTAATCTTCCCTAGTTTTTTGTGTGGGGATAGGACTGACTTTACAAGATTCCTTCTCCAAATTGTCTCCATGTATTTGTACGATGATCAGTAGAAGGCTTATTATAACTAGAGTTCATAGATGGGAAGCATATGCCACTTACTGCACTTATCAGTTCCTGGTGCAGACTATTTGAATAAAAAACAGAAAACTGCTAGGTAACACTACTTCAGACAGTTCGTAAAAACTAATTTGAAGATCTTGTGTAGGGATTTCTCATTTCCCATAAGAGCCATTAGATGACATCTATCTAATTTGCCAGTTAAAATTTGTACATGAAGTTTATGTGAGAAAATTGATTGGAACTCATTTGACTGTTGCAAAAGATTCACATCAGTAAATATAGTGACTGCTACTTTTAGCTAAACCTCTGAGCCACAAAATACATTTTTGTCTAATTTTCAGTGTAGAAGAATAGCACAATTATTTTGTGAATAATTAACTCCTCAGTTTAGTCACAATTACATCTTGTTATAATAATTAAAATTACACCTAGCTATTTGGATTATTTGCATGGAATAATGATTTCTTAGTGCAAGATTTCATTAAATATTTTTCTTTACCAATCTTCAGAAAACAAGATTCTTTGTCATTGTAAATTGGCATCTATGCTCACCCCTCAACTAACCTGACTGATAGTCCACAAATATGAGGACTAAGATACCACTGGTCAGCACTCAAGGGAAATATGTGATTTTTGCTCCCTGGGTTGGTGAAGGGATATATTTCCATTAGAAGGTTATCATCTGTAGGAACATAAGAACAGACATAATGGATCATTTCTATCTAGTCCAGTATTTTTTCCCTGATAGTGGCCACCACCAGAAACTTCAGGTGAAGGTGGAAAAAACTCCACCATAGGCATTTATGATTGGTCCTAAGCTCCTGTTACTTAGAGGCTGGTTTATGTCCTGAAGCACAAGGCTTGTGAGAGCACAAGACTTAGAGAGTCCCCATTTGTTTGTCAACTTTAAAAAGTTGACTTAAGCCGGGGGACCCATTTAAAGTCAGCTTAATAAAGTCAACTTTAAATGGGTCCCCTGGCTTAAGTCAACTGTATAAAGTTGATTTAAATGGCTCTCCTGCCTTAAATCTACTTTACTAAGTTGACTTTGATGGCGACATTTTGCTAAGTTTACTTTAAGGGTGAGAGTTAAATCGACTTAATTAAGTAGACTTAATGAAGTCCAAATGTGTCCAAGCAGTTGCTTAAATTGACTTTTAAGCCTGGTTAAGTTGACTTAAGCTTCCAGTGTAGACGTACCCAGGAAGTGATACTGTGCTTGGCCCTTGCACACAGGGGAGGAAAGACTCCTTGAGCACTCTGATGTTTAGCCATCTTACTGGCATAATTTTTGAGTTGCGTGCAAGGTCATCAAAGATCTCCTGGTTAAGCCAGAATGGTCTCTTACCATACATAACTTTCCTACAAATTGAGATGTTACTCTTGTGCCTTTAATATCTCTTCTCAAAAATCCTGCATCCTCTCCTGACCTTGTTTTTCCTTTAGATGTCCTCCTCACAGGATTTATCTATCATTTCTCTGAGTTTGGTAAAATCAGCCTTCTTGGATCCATTGTCTTTATTCTGCTTTTTACCCCCTCTTACTGTTCTGTAAAATGATTACTTTGTCATTGCATGATCACAGGCACTCAAGCTCCTGTTTCATTTCAAATTCTCACACCGTTCCACTCTATTTGTCAGATTACAGTCTAGAACAGTCTCTCCACCAATTGTTATCTCCACATTCGGTAATTAAAGGCAGTCTCCAATGCTACCCAATACCATGCTATCTATGCCAAATACATTTCTTAAGAGGTAATCAGGTGCTACAAGTATTTTGTTGGTGGAGTATAAAGATGACATTGAATCTGACATGACTCACCAAACCAATTTGTCTCATTTTCAGAAGTCATTTCTGTTGTTTACTGTAATACCATTAAGAGCCTGGTTCCTCATTCCATACCACTGCTAAACTCCTCTGCTTAATCACCTTTTCAAGTGATTTATATGGACCCGTTATGAAGGTGCCTGGTTTTTTCATGAGCATCATACTGGCATAGTAATGTCAACCTGTTATAAAAATCTATCACATTTGAACTGTGAGTTAGGCTCATCAATGAAGGAGAAACCTACAAACCACACATACTTAGGAGCATTTTGAGAAGGGAAACATTATATTTAAAAAAAGAAAAATGAAGGTCCTATAATAACTGACATCATTGAAGTTAGAGTAGTAACAATGACAGAGTAAAAACAATGGGTTGGAGCCCACAAAAGCTTATACCTGAAGAAATCTGTTAGTCTTTTAGGTGCTACAGCACTCTCATTGTTTGTATCATGCAGAGACTAACATGGTTACCCCTCTAGAAATTTTTAAATTATAGAATATGTCTATGCTAGAAATGCTACAACCAAATGGGTGCAGCTATGATGATGGACGCTTAACTGACAGAAGAATTCTCCTTTCAACTTAGCCGTATTTAAACTGAGGCTTAGATTGGCATCATTACATCACAAAGGACATAGCATTTCACAGCCCTAAGTGACATAGCTAGGATAAGCTAATTTAGCACTGTAAACTAACTCATAGAGATTTGCATGGTTAGTTAACGGTATAGTTCCTGGTTAAAGTAAACCGTCTCTCCTTCTCCCTGTAACTAGACTCTACAATTTGTCCATGTTGTCCTGAAATTGTGGTGCTTAGTATTGGTCACAACTCCTGTGGAGGCTTCACCAGAGCTGAATAGAATGGGAAAATTATTTTCCTTGTAATACATTAAAGGATTCTTTTAATACACTCCTGAATCATATTAGCCTGCATCACACTGACAACTCATATTCACTTTGTAGCACTCCATAACCTAAGATCCTTTTCAGGAGTACTCTTATCTAGTTATTCCAAACTTCATAGCTGTGCATCTTTTTCCTTCAAGAGAGAAGTAATTTACACTTATCTTTATTGAATGTCATTTTGTTGATTCAGACCTATTCTCCAATTTGTCAAGGTCATCTTGAATTTGAAGCCTGGCCACTGAAGTGCCTATGATGCCTCCCATCTTGGTGTCATATTCAGATTTCATAAATGTACTCTGTCTGCTGTGGGGCCCTACAAGATACATCTCCTAGCATGAAAGCAAATTACTGACCACTATTTTTGAGTAGTTCTGCAGCCAACATATAGGAAGTTCATCTTGACCACATTTCCCTAGTTTACGTATGAGAATGTCATGTGGAACTGTCAAACACATTACAAAAACCCTGACGTAGCATGTCTATCATGCCCATCCATCCACTAAATCTGTAATTACATTAAAGAAGGAAATTAAGATGTGTACCAGATTTGTTCGTTACACATCCGTGCTAACTATTCCTTGAAACCTTGTTATCCTGCAGGTGCTTGCAAGCTGTGCTCCAGAAGTTATCAACATAAATGATATGTTTGAGATTTTCTCCTAGTTTCCTAAGTATTCCAGGATGAAAGGATGAATTTCATTGGGCTCTGCTGACTGGAATGCATTTCATTTATCTAAATAGTCTTTCACACATGATTTCCCTATTTTGGCTTGCGTTTCTTCCCTCTGGTTGACAATATTAATTGTGTGGAGTATCTGGTTATCATTAACCTTCTCAGAGAAGACTGAATTAAGATAGATATTAAGGACTTTGGCTGTCTTGATGCCATCAGATCGCTCTTTCCTCACTAATTAGAGAACTTTTTCTTTCTTTGGTCTGTCTCTTGCTCATAATGCATTTAGAGCAAGGCTTGACAAAACCCAGGCACTAGGTTGCCATGGTTACTGGGGTTTATAGCCTGGCTCCTATCTCTGCTGTGGAAATACAGCAGAGGATCACCCTCTGGCAAACAAAAATAAAACTGGTGGCACCTAGCTGGAAGCCAATTTTATCAAGCTCTAATTTAAATAACTCCTTTTAACTGACTTATGTCCCTTTCCAGGCCTGACTCATTTTGTTCATTAGCCTAATTGGCTATGTCTACACTAGCCAATTAGCCTGTATCTACCCTAGGGTTTGGCTAGTTCGAACTCAGAAATTTTAGTTTGAATTAAGCAAAGCTTATTCTGAACAAATAAGTTTGAGTGGTTACTCTGAACTAAATGCTTAGTTCAAACTTTAAGTTCGAACTAGCATGATGTAGACATGGACTAATGGCTTAGTTCGAACTGAGCCATGAGTTCAAACTAGCCGTGCTGCCTAGATCGAACTAACTTTTTAGTTCAAACTAGTTAGCATGGCTAGTTCGAACTCAAAAGCTGTGATTAGTTCGAACTAACTGGGAACTGCTTAGTTTGGACTAAGGAAGTCTGAACTAAGCTTTGTGATGTAGATGTAGCCATTTTGTCCCTATATATTTGTGCAGTTCTTTTGTATTCCTCTTTAGCAATTCATCCACGTGTTCATTTCTTGGTAGACAATCTAGTTTGATTTTTCGGTTCAACAAAGAGTTCCTGATAGAACTATATGGGTTTCTTACTCTTCCTGTCCTTTCTTTGCATCCAGATAAATTGCAGTTGTTCCTTTAAGATTGTTTTCCTGGGGAACTGTGAGCTGCCCTGACCTTCCTTTCCCCTAAGATTTTATTCCCCTTCAACCACACATATTGTTTATCTGAATTTATTATTCTCCTTTTTTTAAAGGCCATTGTCCTTATTTTGTTGCTCTCACTTTTTTTTTATTCCCTTAGAATCTTGACAGATTATTTCCTGATCACTGTCAGCCAAATTGCCTTTCAGCATCAGATTATGAACATCCTTATTGAAAGTGACTGCCTGGTCACTTCCTCCATGTTCTAGAACACAAACTAGTTCCTGATAAGTTCCTGGAATGTATTGGAGATTTTGCTTTTCCATATTTTCCCAATGAATTGTATGTGTAAAGTACCTCATTTTTACCAGGTGCTGTATTTTAAATATTCTTTTTAATTCTTTTGGAAATGCCTCATTCACCAACTCTTCCTGATTTGGTGGTCCATAGTAGACCTCAGTCATAACCCTCATTTTTAACCATTGTATCTTCACTCAGATTTTCAACTGATCCTCCTCCCATCTCCTTCTGGACCTCAAAACAAATATACATATCCTTTACATGGCAACCCCACCTCCTTTTCCCCCTTCTCTATCTTTGTGCATAAGCTACATCTATCACCAATTTTCTAGTCATGAGACTTATCCAACCAAGCCTCTGATCCCAGTTAACTCATAATTTAGCTTCCATTTTTTCCTATTTATTTCCATACTATTGGCATTTGTCTATAGCCACTTAAAATGTTGATCAGGTTCCCCCACTGATTTTCTTATTGTTGGTGCTTTGGCGAATCTGTAATTTTCCATGTCCCCCCAACAACATATAACCTTCTTATAGGGCCACCTTTTTTAATGCTTACCCATGGACTTTTGTATCCTGCTTCTATTTAATCTAGTTTAGAGCCCTCTTTGCTATGTTAGTGAGTTCATGTGTGAAGTTGCTCTTCTACCTCCTGGTCAGGGGAACTTCATTTCTACTGAGTGTATCTCCTTATTTGAACAGCATCTTGTGCTGACAGAAGCTGAAGGCTTCCTCTTGACTCCATTTGTCCAACCCTTCATTCATTCTCAGAGCATGCTTGTGCCTGCTAGAGTCCTCACTTTCAACCAGGAGGATGGACAAGAACACAGCCTGTGTCATGACGACTTCACCCTTGCCCCCAGAATCCTGTAGTCACTGCTGATCTGCTCCGGGTCAGACCTGGCAGTATCATCAGTGCCCACATGGATATGGACCATAGGGTAGAAATAGGGACTATGATGAGTACCGACAACCTTTCTGTAATGTCTCAGATGTGAACTCCAGTCAGGAAGCACATCATCTGGGCCATCATGTCAGCTCAGCGGATGGATGGCTCTCTTCCCCTCACAACAAAGCCCCTAGCACCAACGTTCAGTTTCCTCTTCTTGAATGCTTTTGGCTGTGAGTCTTCATCTTGCATCAAAATGGGTTCAATCAATCAAATCACAGGGTTGGAAGGGACCTTGTGAGATCGAGTCCAACCCCCTGGGGCCTGAACCCAGGACCTTCTGCATATTAAGCAGAGGTGCTAGCCACTACACTACTTCTAGATTATTGGGAACTGTAGTAACCCTTGGGGAGGAAGGGGTTAACATTCTGGTCAGTGAGTCCCAGGACAGCCAATAGGAATGAAGCACAGGTTTTTGAATTGGAACAGCAGCCTGGCCTGTACCTGTTTGGATGTAGCAGAGCTCCTGGAAGGATCAGGAGGAGGCCAGAGGGGCCTGAGGAAGAATCCAGCAACATCCTTACCAGAGATAAGTTAAGTTTGGTACTGACCAGGCGTGAGTAGAACAGGGAATGTTTATTTAGACGCAGTCGGGGTATTTCCTTTGTTTTGGCTTGTTTTTTGGATTTCTCTGTGCTAAGCACATGTAACCCCCCGCCCCCCGTAACTACCTAAGTTAATTCCCAGAGAAGCAACTCTCTGTGTTTATTATCTGTTCTTTTTGATTAAAGATTTTATCGTTTAAGTAAGTTCTGGTTCTGTGTCCTGAAAGGGCAAGAGGTTTGGGTGCACGTGCCTTAGACTGCACAGGCAGCTACTAGAGGGAACCCTGTTCCAGTTCCAGCTCATATTGCAGCTGGGGTCCAGTCACTTTCCTGAAGGAGGAATAAACAGGATTGCAAGTACCTCACAGGGAGGAATTCCCAAGTGCGCCTTCCTGGGTCTCAAGAGGTTTTTTTGCATTTGGGTGGTGGCAGCAATACCACTCCAAGGCCAGGAATTGGAAGCCTTGGAGACTTCTAAGAGCAGGCTTTAAGGCCAGTGGCTTTTAAGGCCTGTTGCAGGCCCCCACCTTCTGCACTCAGAGTGCCAGAGTGGGGAAAAAGCCTTGACAGGAACTGCTCCTCCCTTCCTGTTGCTAGTATAATATATCATTTCTTGAGCTTGATGGATGGGAGCCTGGGACAGGGGATGGTCAAGATGTGGCTCACAGCTAGTGTCTTCCTTGCAGAGCAGCCAGTCTTCCTGTCTCCTCTGGTGCTGCAGAAGTCATCTGTAGTCAGCTAGCATCCTCCATCCCAGATGTCTCCATTTATATCAGGTAGAGTTAATCCTCATGTTCCTGAATTCTATAGAGATAGCCGCCCACTGCAACTCTTATCTTCTTCCCAAAGTACTTCACCAACAGATGCACCTGTGACACCTGGAGGTTTCTCCCCTCCTTGGTTTTTGGTGCTGGGAATATGCAGGACACTTTCTCAGCAAGTGAAGATCAGAACTAGGATGAAAGCCACAAGGGTCAGGGTGGCTGTTAGGCAGATGCCCCTACAGTTGCAGGCAGAAGACTTTCTAAATGTGACTCTCAAATGAAATGTGAGTCATCAGTGTAACACTATGACTGAACAAAAAATAAAAATCATTCTGGGATATGTTAGCAAGTGTATTGCAAGCATGATGTGAGAAGTAGTTCTTTCACTCTACTCGATATTAGTGAGTCATCAACAGTAGTACAGTGTCCAAATTCCAGACACCACACTTCTGAAATACACGAAGAAATTGGAGAGAGTCCATAGGAAATCAGTAGAAATGAGTAAAGGTCTAGAAACCATGACCAGGGCAGAAAGACAGAAAAGAACAGAGAAGGAGAGGACATAGGTCTTCAGGTACATAAAAGGCTTTTATGGAGAGACAGTTAATAAAAATATCTTTATTCACTGTGGACAGGACAAGAAACAAAGGCTGTAACTGAAGCATGGGAAATTTGGTTTAAATATTAAGAAAAAAAACTTCTTAACTGTCAGAGTGGGTAAGCACAGAAACAGTGGTTACCTACCACTTTCCAATATAAAGACCATGTTTTCAATGTTTATAAGTTTGACAGAGTAACCATTCAGGATGCACGTTTTTGTGCTGGGTGTCTATTCCAGATTGGGGGCTGGGGGTGTGTGTGTGGTTTTTGCATGGAGGTGGAAAAATGGAGGCAGAACTTTTAACCAAACATTGTCCAGATGCTTCAGAAAACAAGGCTCAGGAAAAGTATGTCTTTATGTTGAAAAGTTCCGGTAATCCTTTCCTTGGACAGCACAAGTGACATGCTTTGGAGCAGAGATTTGAAATTTGGCAGGGGAAAGCCTATAGACAACAGACTTCTTTGCTACCCAGCCCTGATTCACCCCAAAGCAGGTCCATCCTCTACACTGAATGAGTCAGGAACATTATGGAAATCATAGCATTTGATCATGTAATTAAAGACTGTGTCATGATGCATAAATTCAAAGGGGCGAATTAAGGTTGCACAGGCATTTGGTATTTCTAACTTCTGACTGTTTGACTTGCAACCTTAATGTTCTTTTAATGAAGTTTTATTTTGTGTAATATAAATACAGTAGCAATCAAAGCTGCTGCTGCTGGCTATAAAATATTTGATGCATGATGCTGGTATTCAGGCTAGTCTGTATTATGGCTTGGTAAGAATTTCTTGTCTGAATGCCTCTGCATAAATAGCAGACAATGATGTATTGTTTTCCCAGACACTTTATTTGTTATGCGTATAGAGTGAGTACGGGTCAAGTGAATCAATAAACTCTAAATACATTAGCTGTTGTATGAAAAATATGAATAGTTACTGTTCATGCAATATTATCTTAGGCTTCAACCTCTGACTCATTCTCTTGCATGCACAGTATCTCTGTGATGGGAAAGAAATTGTGTACTGTGAACACACAGGTCTAGGAAAATTTATTTTAGTTGATGATTAAGATATAATTATGCTGCAACTTCCTCTTCTATGGCCTTTCTAACCCTACTTCAACCTATCGCGTGTACTCTTGCAAAAATAATCACTTCCCTGCCATCTTGGTCAGGTCACCTCATGCCTTTCTATGTTAGATTTCAAGTTTCCCTGAATTTCTAGGGGCTTAGTAACTCAGTTCTTCTGTCCTGCTGCCCCAAGTCCTACTTTCTGCTGGCTCCTCTCAGCTTGATGCCATTCTTGTCCAGTTTAAATGTTGATATCCTTCCAAAAAAAAAAAAGCCACTTTTTTTCTTTCTATTTCACTACCCTGACTCGCTACCCCACTATATTATAATATCTTGCTTTAGCAGAGTTTGTGGTGCATTTCATCGTCCACTGTAAATGTATGGGTTTTGTAGGCCATGTCAAGAGGGTGGCTGAAGATTTTTAAAGTGTTCTACACAGATTAAATCAGAAGGGGCTACATTCTCATCCCTCCAGCTCATTAAAATTTTCTATAACCCAGCAGCCTCTGGTAACAAGGCAATATATGTGGACCAGGACGTTGGGGGGGGGGGGGACAGCAGAAAGGGCAGTTAAGGAATCAAACCTTTTCTGTGGCACATGAGAATGGAGTGGGAAGTTTGTGGTGGAGCATGAAATTCAGCCTAGGTCTCCCAAATTGCAGATTAGCCCCCTAAGCCATGGACTACTCTTCCTCCCTCCTAGAGGAAATTGTCATGCCTACTCCCAGAAAATGCTCAACTGCATCTCACTTTCACAGACATGGGCTTTTTCGTCAGTAACGAGTTCATGGAAACTCTAGATTCAGAATCACTGAGGGGTTACTGTGCTTCTAAGTCTCTATGGCCTTTTACATTCCATAGTCACTCATCAGTAGGCATAGCTAGATCGGGAGATATAAAGTATCCTAGTGCACTTCCTCTTCCCCATTCCACCATTAAATACTCCATTGCAGGCAGTTTATATTTCTTCACTCTTATTTTGTCAGTTGTTTCTCAAACTAATTTTTACTAATATGATTTAATGTTTGGCAATTTCCAGGGTAGGTGAGTAGGCAGTTGGTAATAATCAGACTTTTTATGCTAACTTGGTAGTCAGAGACTTTTTTCTGTATAAATAGGATGCAAGTTTTACACCAGTCTATTCTCCTCTGTATTATACCCCATTATTTGGACACCTCCATTAACTCCTATCTACTTATGATTGCCACATGATTTCTCATAACTTAGGCTGTCAGTCAAATTGTTGTGTTTTGTCTGAGAAGGCTTAAGATTACTCTGCTTGTACTTTTTATTTTTTTAATGAGATGGGAATTGAGTTAAGTATATGTATGTGTTGTGTTTTTTGTTTGTTTGTGTTTTAGCACATTGGCTTTTTTATGAGTCTTATGTCTCTTCTAGGGGCATTCTTTTTTCTAATTGTTTGTATTCATCAGTATACTCATTTGAGTATCATATTAAGGATGCTTTTAACAAAATCATTGACATGCCGTAATAGAGAAATGATCAATTCTAGCCTCCTGGCAATTTTGGGAGTCAAAAACTGCCATTAGTTAAGAACATAAGAGCTGCCATACTGGGTGAGATCAATGAGTCATCAAGCTCATGAGTACCTGAGTTTCAGAGGGAGTGTACAGAATGGGGCAAGTATGGAGTGATCGAGCATCTCTCCCATTATAAGCTTCCTGTAGTGAGTTTTAGGATTGTCCCACCCAGGAACATCTCAGCTAAAAGTCACTGACAGCCAATTGATAATGTAATTCCAGTGACGTCAGTGCAGGTATTCCAGATTTATATTGGTGTGAATCAGAGCTGAATCTGGTTCACAGAAATTACAGAGAACAACATTTTCAAGGCTACCTTTCCTCACTTTGAGTATGTCTATACTGGAGTCTTAGATTGACATAAGGAAGGTTAAGTCAACCTGTAGAGCCTTGCAGCCACAGTGAGCTTTTATTAAGTCAACTTAAGCGATTTCTTAAGTTGACTTAACACCAACTCTTAAGGTTGACTTAATGCTTAAATCGACCTTATTAAGTCAACTGAGGCCAATGTAGATGGGGAAAGCACTTAAGTTGACCAAATTGCCCTCTAGCTACCCATAACACACCATTCATCCGTCAACCTAGCACCTGCCAGCATGGACATTAGCAATTGACAGGAGGTTTCAATGTGGACTTTCTAAGTCTACTTAACAATGTTGACTTTAAGTCGACTTAAAGTTGACCTTGTTAGATTTTTCTTAACAGAACCTCCAGTGCAGACATAGTCGTCTGGTGCATGACTGTTCCATGCAATATTGTCTCTGTAGCAGGAAGGCATGGCCCCCTTCAGGTATAGGCCGGAGGGTTCTGCCTGTCAATAGAGGGGCGGAGCCAGAGCCTGCCTGTCAATCAGGCTGGAAGCGGAGGGGCGGGACAGGAATAGGAAGTATAAAAAGGGAGGGAGGCAGCTCAGTTGAGCACCAGCTGCCGAAGGATGCACCTTGGCCTGCTCCTGACCCTGGGCCACCCTGTGGGGAACCTGGGCTCTGGCCAACAGACCCAGGCCCACGTGTCTGGCAGGGCCCACCTGTGGCTGGGAATTGGGAGTTGTAGCTTAGGTTCAGGTCCACCCCAGGCCTGTAGGGACAGTTGCTGCCAGCAAGACAGGTGGGAGCTCCCGAGCTGTTCTCTATGGGGCTCCCTGAAGTGCTGCCACCCTCCTGCGACCTGGAGGAGCTGCCCCTGGCTGCTGGGAGCCCCGAGACTCTGCCCACCTCATGCAGCCTGGAGGAGTTGCCACTTGCGGAGGAGCTTGAAGGACTCCCCGACCTGCCACCACCTGATGAAATGGAAGGCTTCTATAATCTACCCCAGGAGATAACCCTGAAGACCCGACAGATGAGGTACCGTGGGAGCATGAGGCCAGGGGTAGTTC
Source organism: Podocnemis expansa (assembly GCA_007922195.1). NCBI lineage: Eukaryota > Metazoa > Chordata > Testudines > Podocnemididae > Podocnemis > Podocnemis expansa. The sequence goes on from ML682065.1 coordinate 8,541,675, forward strand.
AGGGGAGTGCGGGTGTCAGCCCTTGTCAGGGAGTCACATCTTGGGGGCAGCGTGTTGCAGCTTGGGCCCCGCTGGCCCCTGCACCAAGGCCCAAGGCCCCATAGAGCCCACCTCAGGGTTGGCATGTTGCGGTTTGGACCCCGCTGACCCCTGCACCAAGGCCTCTGGTCCCATAGGGCCTACCTCAGGGTTGGCGTGTTGTGCCTCGGACCCCGCTGACCCCTGCCCAGAGGCCTCAGCCCCTGTTGGGAACCTTGGCTGGGACACAGTGGATCTGTGTGACCCAACACCCTTGTTGACCCTGACCCCTGCCATACACCACCTCTTGGGTCGTAACCCTGAGAGGCAGCCTTGTACTTACCCAAAATGAAAACAAAACTTGCTTATCCTGATCTTGTATCTCTCTTTGAAGCTTTCCCCTACCTGGACTAAACAATTTACCTATCTCAGTTAGTTGTGCCTAATTTAGACATAGGTTTCCAAAAGTGCCTAAGGAGTTTGGTGGGACTTGTGCTTCTAAACTTCCCAATTCCTTCTAAAAATTTTCCAAGGTCTACTCTTGATGGTGAGAGCTTCCAGCAACTTCAGTGGGACCTGAGGGGGCTGAACATCTTGCCCTTTCTATCCTTTATTTACATCATGAAGATTTACATCATAGATAAAGGTGTAGTCAGATGCCAGTCTTGTCTTATCCCCACTTCCCTCAGAGACGAATTGGACTTGAGTATTCTAGAAATTGGAATTCCCACTATGACCCAAGTTTACCATAGGAGAAGAGCAATTTTAAAGGATAGTCACTATGAGGAGGGCACTTCTGTAGGGTGGGAAGGGGAAACAGTGTGAAACAGTTGTTTGAAGTGTCAGTGAGTCATAGGATATTGATAATAGGATATTGATGCAGCAGCAAATCAGTGGTGTTGGGGTCAGTGACTGTGCCCCCTAGGAGATTATGTACATAACTTTGATGTAGGGAGAGCAAATGTAGTGGGGTAAGCTAATGATATAATGCTCCTTTACTTTTGTTTTGCTGACAGTGGTACTCTGTCTGTGAGTGTGTGTGGAATGCCGGTGAATTAATATACTTCCTAGATTAAGCAAAATATCTAGACATATACTTAAATTCCATTAAAATCAATATGGGAGAAATCCTTTTTTGAAAATGGATGGTTTGCTTAACTGGGACCACAGCTGCATTTTCAGAAGCAATTGTAAGGATTTTTTTCCCCCTGCAACACCAAGCAACTTCTTTGCACTTGTATAACCTACTGGTGAGTGTGTTTTACTGGCCCACTTTGTGCCAACCAATAGATGAGATTGTTGCAGTACAGAGCCTTGGCTTGCTTGTTCAAGGTCTAGCAGCTCAAGCTATTAGCAGTGGTGGTTCCCAGTATGTCACTGAAGATGCAGTTCATCAGACTTCATTGAAATCTGTGTTTGATGCTTATGGGCATGAAGGAATAATAAATAGTGCTGGCTTGAGCTAAACATAGAATGATGCAGGAGTGATGGTCCTTGCATTCTGGACTGGTGTATAAATGTCACCTCAGTCCCTCACTCTTGGATGCCATCTCGCACTAGCTCCAACTGTATTAACACCCACCCCTCTGCTGTGTCAGCCCATGCAAAGCTTTCTGCAGGCTAAAGGTCCCTGACTTAGTGAATGAACTCTTCTGACCAGCATGTCATGGTGTTATGCAATAGAATGACCCAGCAAACACCCCCCCATGCCAGATGTAAACCTAAGAAATACTGTTTTACAGAGCTGCGTGCTGTCTCCTGGACTCCAAATTTATGTATATGAACTTATTAAAGAAATTGATATACAGCTGCTCTGTTACTCTAAATGAAGTCCCTACACATACCCAAATGACATGAACTGTTTTAAATAAGTTTATTAAGTGTGGACAAACTTCGTGATTATACACCAGAGGACTATAACGCCGACTTGATCAAGAATGAATTAAAGGGAAATCACAGATTAAGCTTAACACTCCAGTAGCTGTACAATCTTAGATACCTCTCCCCACAGGATGGTTGGTCAGCCCCCAATCAGGCCCCTCTCTTTTGAACAGTCTTTATGTTGTTGTCTTGTAGATGGATTGCAAGAGAGCCTGAAATATCAAAATGTCTTTCTTTAGCATGTTTTTTCCTCCGGGGGTCAGCTGACCAGCAATGTCTGGCATAATTGTCTTCACTTAAGTCTAATGTGCATCACCTTATTACATGCTTAGGCCAATCCGTTTTTCCTGAAAGAGTTGGCATGCATAAAACAATCCTTAGCAAGGTATGAACTACTTTCTCTGCCTGCAGTATATATCTGAATCTGTCTCAAGCAACCTGAGACACAAATTTGGGAATGTTGCACATTGGAGTCTCAAACGCACATGTGAGTTTGCAAGAAACCCTACTAAACAATATTCAGTATGTCTTCAGCATTCCAAAAACATCTTACATGCCTTTGTAATAAAACATTACAAAGTTGCACTGTAAGTATAAACATGAATGATAACAATCATATCGTAAGGATGTACATGGGGGTGCACTGTTTCACATTCTGTATTTGCTGTGCTACAGAGTTCAGCTGATGTGCTTATCTTGGAATTACCCCTCTGCTTTCTTATATGCAGGAGATTTACCTGGAGACCAACAGCCATGCCATAAGATCTAGTGGATATGAACAAATGTCTGGAATAGGCTCCAATTTGAGATCTAGGTTTTGGTCAACAATTGATTTGTGGTTCATCTTTATTTGTATTTTGCTGGTTCAGGACACAGACTCCTAGGTGCTATATAGACATAATGCTGCTTTGGGCTCAACTTCTATATTTACTAGTAGCCTAGTACCTAAGCCATAATTCGGAGAAGCAGACTGCTTACAAAAGTAATTAAGCCCCAATTAACTTCAGTGAGACTGAAGCACGTGCTTAAGTTCTTTCCTCAATAGGACCCCCACACTGGTATAACACTCTTGTTGCTCCACTGAATTAAACAGAGCTGCTTCTGATTTACAATGGTGTAAGTGAGAGGAGAATCAGGTTTCTGCATTTGTATTAGTCTCCATTAATTTATGGGCGAAATAAGTGTTTGCATGAAGTCTCCTGATGCAGTTAATCCTGTTGGCAGTATGATCTAAGGATGAAACCAAACTTCCAATAAATGACTGATGCTATTTGTGCTGCTTGTGGAATGAGATTTATCTGCTATGAGGAATAAAGTTTCCTCATGGGAAAAACTGTTTCTTCTTTTGGGCCATCCTCCATTTCTGCTGTGCTGCATAGGAATACAAACACAACCAATGGGATTTTCCTGTTGTGCTTTCAAGACTTTTTTCAAAAAGTGAACTGGCGTATAGTGGCATCTAAATGAAGAACATACATTGCTATCTTTAGAAGAAAAGGGGCTTATTTTATCAGAGCTGAACTTAAATATTTTCTTATATCTTCTGAGGGGTAAAGACCTAAGCCAGAGAGGCAGGAAGAAGGCAAAAGCAAGAGAGGCAAAGTAACTCAAAGACCATATCATTGTAGGTAGAGGAAGGGTTGATCAGGTTATTTTGCCAAAGGAGAACAGATGGAAGAATCTCTGAAGAAAGGCATACTGGTAAGAGAGAGTGTCAGAAAGCAGTGAGCTGAAGAATAACATTTAATTACAAATACCAAAACATGCGATGGTTTGGAGGTAATGAGTATAATGCTATAAAAATCTTAGGGTATGTCTATACTGGAGCCTTAGGTCAACTTAAACTTCCTTAAGTCGACCTGTGGAAAACTCTGTCCACATTGGGAATTTATTAAGTTGACTTAAGTGTTTCTTTATATTGACTTAATAATACCAACTCTTAAGGTCAACTTAATGCTTAAGTTGACCTTAAGTCCACTTAAGCCAGTATAGATGGGGAGTAGCCCTTAAGTTTATTTAATAACATTGACTTAAGTGTTAAGTTGACCTAGCAGCTGCCATTGCAGACATGGGTAGTCTACAGGAGCTTTCAGTGTGGATGCTCGAAGTCAACTTTAAGCTGATTTAAAGTTGACCTTGTTAAGTTGACTTAATGGAGCCTCCAGTGTTAACATACCCTTGGTGAGGCAATGCAATACTCTGAATAAAAAACTTTGGCTCCACTTTAAGTACAATGATAGTCATTACTGGGAACAGAGCCGTAATGTAACAATTGATAAAACACTGGCACCACTCATCATCCAAGTAGCTTGGAGACCATCATGCATATTTTTTCCTCTTCTTATTAAAGCTTAAATACATCCTGGAATTGCACAGGTTGCAATGTGCTGTAAGTGGAAGGGTCAAGTATGTCTGACTGAAATTAAAGTAGGGTGTTGTGCATTAAGGGAAAATAGGTACCTCACAGGTGATATCTGGATCATTGAGGGGCAGCAGGACTAGGCAGTACCTCAGTTCAGATGTGGCACAAAACAAATAACGGGATTCTTCCTAGCAGATTTTTTTTTTAAAAATCATGGTAGGTAGGAAACCCTAACTAGTTTGTAGCCATGCAATACTTATTCTTCTAGGGATGTATCCTGAAAGGTGCTGAGTATTTTTCTGAAGTTTCAGGACTCCTTTGTAGTATTTCTTTCATCTGAATGATGTTTGTAGATACTTCCAATGATGGATCTTCTGGGAATACTGCTGATATATTGTGTGTTATCCTTCTCATAGATTATTTAACAAAGATATTAAATTGACAGGAAAAAAGGTGGGAGCCATCATACCCATTTTTAAAAACAGTTTTTGCCTTGAGATACTAACATAAGAACTATTCCAACCAGGTTCAACAGTGCAATAAATGAGAGAAAATGATCACAAACAATGTTAAAATATTACCCATTTTTTATTTTGAAATTTTCATGGAATAAACTTTCAATGAAATGTTAAAAATGATGACCAGCTTTAATACTGTAAAAGATTTGGGCTAACCCCAACTCCTGCGATCTCTTTCCAGAATCTTCACTTCGCTCACCAATTTCCTATTTATCACAAACCCCTCCTTTTAGATTCTTCTGTAGATTGGCAAGCTGCATGCCAATGTATATATCCCAGTCATTTGGAACTAAATTTGACCATTACATTCATGAGACATCACATCAAACTTTTGCTAAAATCTACTATACTAATTCCCTGTGTGAGTGTGTGAAGTGAGGGGTACCATGTGACAGGCCATTGTGATATCAGAGATGACTCAGTTGATTGCTGCCAAGGATTGGTTCCAAGGAGGGGGCAAGGAGCAATTGGTTGAGTCACCTCTGACATCACAATGACCCATCACATGGTACACCTTGCATCACACACTCATGCACTCCTTCTCTGCCCTCATCCCTTGCCCATGCCCCTCTTCACTTGCCCCATCTCCTGCCACCACCCACCCCTTCTCTGCACCCATCTCCTTCCCATGTCTTCCTTCACCACTGCACCTGCTGCCCATGGCCCCCTTCACCACTGGCACATCATGGCTCTAGCCCTCCCTTCACTACCCCCACCTCCTGCTCCCTTGTTCCTCAACTCTCCCTCCCACATCCTGTGCCCTCATCCTTCCCCCACATGCCCCCACCCCACACCCTTTAGCTTCACTTCTGCCATGCTTGCACCCCATCCTTATCCCTCTGATGCATATGGTACTGAGAAGTCATTGCACCCCACCTCCTACTCCCACCCATCCCTTTTCTGCCCACTGCCCCTGCCCCCTTCACCAGCCAAGCTCCTTCCCCCCACCTCCTGCCACCAGCCACCCCTCCTCTGCTCCCATCTGCTGCCACTGCCCCCCTTCCCAGCTTTCAGCTGTTTCCAATATTTCGTGCTGACTCTTCAGACAATTGTATGTGGTACTCACTTGGGGAAGAAACCATGATTTTCTCCCATCATGTTTGACATGTTACAGCTAGTGGTACTATCATACAATTCCTGTTTCATCTGCTAATTTCCTAATTCTGTTAGAAAAAGAGCAATCAAGTTCATCAGGGTACATCTGTTCTTTACTGGAACACTATCCCTTTATTACGTTCTTTTTTTTTTTTTTTTTGGTTCAGTACTGTCACTCTAATAGACGTATAGGCCATGTTTTAGTTTTATTATTGCTAGGCAAATATATAGTAGTTCTAAAAATATGACTATTTACTATTTTATTTTGGGGGCACTTAGGAGACCCAGTTCCGGATCAGGACTCTTTAGGGCTAGACACTATATAAACACAGAACAAAAATAGCTGAATATCTTATGATTTAAAATTGAATAATATTTTAAAACAATTTTGCCTATGAGATTTGGACATCCAATTTCCAGCTAATATTAATAAGAAACTGAGAGTCTGGATCCATTATTTTTTGAAAATCTTAGTCTTTGTTGTTGTTTTATAGCATTCATTTGTACTTCATGAGTTTCACTGAGTGCAGAATGGTGCACTGAAGGTAGGTATTGGTAGAAATATGTTTTTAAAAGAATTGTCAGACTTTAGAGATGAAAAGGCTCAAGACAGATGAGGTCACGGCCAAAAGTCACTACAGAAATGTTGACAGTCAGGGTAACCCTACATTTTAATGGATCAGAGACCCTTAAATCTTGTGGCTGCTTGTAGCTGTTATGGTGCTTTGTTTTCTTTTTTTAAAGCCTTTGGGGGATGGTCACACACAAATTATGCACAATAACTAAAAGGGGGAGATAGGTTGCTCCAGGTTAACTTCATTCTATGGAAAATGAGATGACGTGTTTCACCTGTTAGTGAGTTACCAGTAGATTTTTGACCCTTCTGCAATGGATGAACAGAATCATAGAAACTGGAAGGTACCATGAGAGGTCATCGAGTTCCATCCCCTGCACTCATGGCAGGACCCAATACCATCCATAAGAAAGAACTTAACTTGATTGGAAAAAGATGGCAGTTGTCAAGTGGAATTTGTTAGAGGCATCAAGTGAAACAGAACACAATGGTCTATTTGCTGATAGCAATAAAATAACCCTTCTAATTTTACATATCACCTTTCATACAAAAGGCCTAGCATTGTAACCCTTACTTACATAGTCCTGTGGTGCAAATGAGCACCTAATAAACGGTGGGAACTGCTGGCGGCTCATCACCTACCATTTGTTTAGGTGCTCAATACAGTCTTTCAAATCTTTTCATGTTGACCCTCAATATTTTCTTTTCTTATTTATTATGAAGGGGAAAATTGCTTTTATTATATTTTGTTTTAGCTACTGAACCACAAAAAGCTTTTTTTTTTTTTCCCTCTTTGGTGTGTGTGGTTTACTCACTATCCATGTAGACCAAGATTCAACAGATAACTTAAAAGTTGAAATACTTAACTGATCTTTTTTTTAGATAAAAGATCTGAAGTTCTTGATTCTGGGCAGATATTGGATAATGCATTCCTAGAAAAGGAACAAAACACCATACACACGGCTGGATCAAGGTCCCAGAGGGCCTGGGCTGCCCATACTTGTGCCCCCCCCCAATTGCTATGCTGTCCTGCTCGGGGATGGGGCATCCCCCTGTTGGTGAGTGGGCAGGGGCCTCAAGGCTGCAGCTGGCCAGCACTATGGAGGGGTTCCTGGAGTTGCAACTAGCACTACGGGGGGGGGGGGGGGCAAGGCCACAGGCTACTGCTGCTACCCTGCTGCAGGGGGCTCTAGGGAGGCCCTGGAAACTGGCCCTGCTGTGGAGAGTGGGGAGAGGCAGGCCAGAGGTGTGAGGGCTGCTGCACTACTGCCCTGCCCCCAGACTGGCTGCTGAAAGTGAGCAGTAGCAGCTTTCCACTCAGGCAGGGGCTAGATTTTTGGGATGCCACAGGGTCCCCTTTAGGCTGGGGCCAGGGACTGTAGCCCCTGCCTTAATCTGGCTGTGCCAATACAGTGAGTGGCTGTTCAGGTAGTAAGTAAGCGACTGTAGGAGTTTGATGTATGGCAAATAGTTGTACACATCTTTCAACTCACAATTGCTTAGCTCATTTTTCATCTGGTGCGAGATAGTTACTGACCTTTACATGGGGGAAAAGAGGAGCGTGTCTATCAGCAGCTACCTTGTTTGACACTGGGGTTAACTCAGAATTAAACACATTACAGCTTGCACTAAATAACCAATATTGCAAGATCCCTATATGCGCTGTGAGTTGGGGCTATGCAACACTCTGACCAGTGAGTTTACACATGCAATAAGCCACCCCAACCCTTGTATTTGATCACTCATAGCTGCAGTCCTTCAGGGGCACATATGGACTCCTCTGTTCAGATGGTGCACATCAACCAGAAAGGGAAAAGGTTGAGAAGGAGGTATGACCTTGTCACCCTCTTTTTGCACAAGGACTGGTGCACTGAGGGGGTTAGCCTCTAAAGCCTCCTTGCACACTTAATATTCAGGGATGGATGGTGCTTTTTGGATACACCATTCTTCCCAAGCTTTTCCCTAGAACAAGGAATTATAGCATCATGATCAATGTAGGCTTGCAATAAAATGCCAAATTTGAGTGCCCGGGTGATTTATTAGTATAAGGAACTGAAATAAAGGCAAAATCCAGGGATCCAGAAGCAGTTTAGAGAAATGCCAAGCCAAGAATCTAATAGGGATATGTTGTCTTGTGTCTGGGAATAGGGCACATGTACAGTGTGTGAGGTAGGTGAAGCATAGAAATATCACTGCATGGTTTGTGTTATAGCCTTGTTTCAAAGAGACTAGGAATAGCAATACATCATGAGCTGACTCTTGAAATTTCTCTCTGTCTCCTGTTATATTGCATGACCCCGAAAGCTGCTGAAGTGTGCTTTTCTGAGCTGCTCTTTCCCCTTCCCCTCCTCTTCCTGACCTGTTTCCCACTGGCAGTTTTAAAGTTGAGGAATAGTTCAGATTTAATCAGAACTTCAGATTCAGACCAAGATATTTTAGAATGCTGAGTTAACAACATCACAGTCTGTACCCCTGACCCCTGTCAGATCCAATATGTTTTTGTGGGGGTAGAAAAGAAAACTGACGAAAAGGAAATTGTTAGATTTAGCAAATATCCAAAGGGGTCTGCATGTCTGTGTAGGTACCATTCTGAAAGGTTGCAACACTATACTCATGCTGATTGTAGCTGTGCGCGTCTTGATGGTTCTATACTCTAAAAATGCAATTACAAATAATGATGCATCTTATTGCAGGTATTCCTGAAGAAATGAACTTTTAGGAGGCAGTTCAATGAGGAAAAGATTGGTGGCTTAAATGACCACAACAAGAAAGGATACATTAGGGAAAGCATACAGCAGTAGAAATAGGGAAGGGAGGAGGAACAATAACTCTGGGATTAAAGAAGCCACAAATATCAGCTTAGGCATCCAGCCCTGTGAAAGCAGCACTGAGATCCATGAAGCCGAACAAAAGCAGGAGTTAGTTATGTAGGTACTTTTACTTCACCTATTCTTGTGTTTCAAAGGGGCAACCATGTTAGTCTTGTTCAGTAAACCAAACAAGCACTTAAATAAACAAATTTGTTAGTCTTTACACCCCACAGGACTCCTTGTTTGTTTTACCTATTTTTATGGTATCTGTGACACATCTGTGACTAGGGTAATCAAGATGCCAAGGTCAAGACAGGCTGCAAAAGAAGAGCAGATTCTCCCAGCACTGGTGCATGACACTGAAGTCAGACTTCCCAACCAACCACCAAGAATGCTTCTGATTCACCACAGTGGTTAGCAGAAGCTAAAACAAAAGATGCACAGCTTGCTTTCCTACATTAGTCTTTTGGCCCCTAATCAGCCATTGGGCTCAGTAAAGAGATGAGTTACTCCAAACTCCCTTTTCTTTACCAAAAAGGTTCTTCTGGTCCCTAAGGCAATGTCTACACTACAGAAACTTAGTTCAAACTAACATTAGTTTGAATTAGTCCACTTTGTTAGTTCGAACTAACTGCCCTTAGTTCAAACTTTTTAAGTTTGAACTAAGAGCTAGACTCTACATCACACTTAGTTCGAACTAACACTAGGGCTAAGTGCTTAGTTCAAACTAACCACCAGTACTTACTAGTTTGCAGAGCCGTAACCTGGCATCTTTCCACCCGGGGTGCATTCTGATTGGAACGCACCCCTTCCCATTAGCTCAGAGCTGGCGCTGCAAAGCCGCACCTTTAATAGTGCAGTTCCATTGAGCTGCTTCAGGCGCCTCGGGCCTGTGCCCCATCTGTCCTGCTGTAGTTACTGCCCTGCTAGTTCAAACTAAGCATTCCTTAGTTCGAACTAAGGGATTTCTTAGTTCAAACTTAGGAAAGACTAATGTAGACTGGGAGCAATTTAGTTTGAATTAAGTCATCTTAATTCGAACTAAATTGGCAGTCTAGACATAGCCTTAAGGGATCAGCCACAATACCAGATCAATATAAGTTTGCATCTTACCCAAAATAGGTTGCTGCCAGCAATCCTTTAGTAAGTAATAGTAAAGGATTATTATAAAAGGAATATGAAATGATTTAACTAATCAGATGCATATAAATGATTTAAAAGTCCATATGTGTGACATTTTCACTAGAACTTTGGAATCTGTAGACTTATTGTTTCTCTGTTTTTCATCCTGTCCGAGATGGGCCATAGCCTTTGGTTTCACAGCTTAAGTTGCTGATGACTTGACTGAAGATGAAATGGATGTGATGCATCTAGCTTTCATGTCCCTTGGCTTTTTCCATGCTGCTATTGGAAATGTGCACGAAAGGAGTAGAGTCTAGAGTCATGTGAGCAAGTCCTGGTGCCTCATAATGTGTAGTTCCTAGGTTCTCTTTTTGGGCTTATTGAACCTTTGAGTTCCCTTAATGGACTATCAAGCAGCTAATGCTGTAGCCATCCTGTCAGGGGTATCACCCAGAAACACAGCACAAGCTGAAATACAGATATGTCAAACATAGTCATAAGTGCCCATACAAATATAGCAGATGCACATAAACAATATAATCATAGTTAACAAATTATAACCTTTCTAATGTTACCTTACATGGCACATCTCAGGAACTACTGTAATTTTGAAATATTGATATTAAATCATTATAAATGGTCCCCTTAATCTAGCCAGCATCACTGTATGTACAGTGCTTTACATATTAATTGAGGAATTTATCCTCACACCAGCCCTCATAGGGAATTAATAATATTACTATTTTAAAGATGTGGGACCTCAGACACAAAGCATAAGTGAGTGATGCAACCTGGAGAGCCTGAGCTTGGTCTGGGGTTTGATTTCAGTCCCTTGACTACCTTAACCACAAGATCATCATTTCTTTGTGATGGTGCTACGAAGCCAGAACATTCATCCCCACTCTACCTCATGATGTTCCTGCTGCTGGGCCAGCAGGGCATGGGCCGCACCTATCCCTGACAGTGCCCTGGATGTGGCTCCAGCCGCCTTTGCTGGCCAGCAGTGGCAAGATTCAGATCCGAGCTGGGGTTGCCTGCTGCACCCGGCTAGCAGCATTGCGACAGGCTCTGGAACTGGCTCTAGGCCACCTGCCGCTTGCTGGAAGCAACAGGGGCTGGATCCATCTCCCAGCCACCTGCTGCTTAGTGGCAGTGGCAGGGGTTGGATTGGGTCCACCTGTGCCACCTGCTCTTTGCTGCCAGTGGCAGTATAAAGATTTGGCTAAAAGCCACCCGCTGGCAGCGGCAAGGACCGCATCCGGCTGTGGGGCACTTTCTGGAATGGTTGAAGCCAGACCGGGCTCTGGAGCTGGATCAGGCCCCTGGCTGGATTGGGCACTGGGGTGGGGCAATGAATAGGGCCTGGGCCCAGACCCCAACCCTTTTTTTGGGGGATACCAACACTCCTGGTCTACATTGCCAGTGATGTTTGACATAATGGTGCCTTCCGTGACCTTCTGCAACCTGTGTCTGCAATGTCAGAGCAGTACATTTAAAAAAAAAATGGAGCTGTAATTCAACCTGCTAACACCCCGCTTGCAAGTGGTGTAGCGCTGAGGTCTAAATATACAATTCAAATTTAGCTCTGTGTAGCCAGAGAGTAGCTCTACCGGTTTCTCCAATATATTTTACCATAGCTCCTTCCCTGCCTTCAACCCTGGGAATTCGTCAATTCATTTTTTTCTGCATGCAGTACTGTGCCTCTGTCCTTTCTGAGGGTGGAGAAACAGGAAGAAAAGCTTTTCCTGCTGTTTTTTTTCCCTTTTAGAGAAGAGGAGAGGAGGAGTGAGCAGAGGACAAGTGCCTCCCCACCAGCCCCTGCATCTACTAGCGACAGTGCAATGCATTTCAGAAATTAATGTGAGCACTGGGGTCATGAGACCCTCAAACGACAACTTGCTGTGGATCACTCTCCTTTTCCTTCTGTAATTTGACAGCCTAAGATTGAACTACATTCCCACCTCTCGTGTAGAAAAGGCCTCTGAGTTCCGGTGAGTAAGAGTGGATGAGCATACTATAGACATAGGCCAACAAGACCAAAAACAAGTAGGTTAATGAATACTGTAGCACAACATAATAATTCCATCCCTTAGATGGCAAGAGTTTGTGGATACAGTTTTCAATGCACCTGAATGATTAGGGTACACCAACATTACAATATTACAGCATATGTATACCTAACTAAGTTAGTCTTAACAGCCCTGTGTACAATTAGACAATGCTGCCATTCCCGCTGTTGAGGCCTTACAGATATTGTTACTTGATATGGCCTCCATTGGGGACATGGACACATGCAGTAATTGCACCTCCCAGTTGCAGAAAGCCATGCCATTAGGAACTTTAGTCACTTAGCCACTTCTGAAAATTTTACCAGGTGCTTCTGTTTTGCACCTCTTTAGGTCGCTTTGGGTATGTCTACACTTGCAAGTTAGTTCAAATTAAGGAGGTTTACTTTGAACTAAAATAGTTCCCATCTACACTAGGCTTTCATTAGTTCAAATGAAGTTCCTGCAAGGTTAGGGGATGGAGGTATTTCTAAACTTTCGTGGAGTTCAAAAGGGGTCAGATTTCAGTCCAAACCAAGTCACTATATCTTCTTCAGAGGAGATGGTTCAACAAACCTCCGCTAATATTTCAAAAACTGTGACTGTATCTGCTTTGTCTCTACTTCTGATTTGGATCCTTTGACATTTGCCTCTTTACTTTTACTGGAGGGCTATTCAATTGCTAAACTAGTGAAACACAAAAATAAGAAGCTATAGAGATGGAAAACTTTACAACACTTGAATGATGGCTACATTGTCAACTCTTTTGTAACCTGGCCATTCAGTCAAATTTTCAAAAAGATTGGTCTGGCCTCATATATATATATAATCATTGCCAATAAATAAATATCTACAGCTATATCTATACATTTATTTATTTATTTTATTGGCAATGAAGTATAATTATGTTGCCTGCCAAGTATATTGAGTCTGAGTTCTATATACTATGCTGTAGGGCATACACTATTTCACAGCAATACATTTATGGTAATTTTGAATGTATCGCCTTGAACTGCCAGAGCTATAGCTGCAGAGTACCCAGTCACACAGAGATGCAGATGCCTTTGGAACATGTGACCAGGACCAGAGGGGAACAAACTTGATACCAGACACTTTTTCTCATATCTCATTACTGACTTTTGAAACAACTAAACTATAGTATTTATCTAGATGAAATTAATATTTTATACCTTTTAATATTTTTCTGTAAACTACCTAACCAAATTTTCCAAGCTCAAATTAATTGACCTGGGGGTGTGAGAACTAAATGGTGTGGACTGCTGATGTGACAGAATCTTCTGTTTTTCTTTCACAGTGTTTAATGTGCAGTTTTGAGTGATGCAAACAATTGTTATTACTACTGTCTAAGGACACAATTCCATAACATTGGGGTAAATGGTAAAACACCCTTTGGTTTCAAATATTAGAGAACCAAATCCAGTTAATAGCTTATTTTACGTAAGTATTTAGCACGCACTTCAAGGAACCACTCAAGAGGAAGAGGCCCATCAACACCCTTTCAGTATTGGGAAGGAAAGGAAGAAGGGGGGGAGGCGGGGAACAATTGGGAATGAGAGATGAGTTTTTAATGGGTTGCAGATTGTAGTAACAAGCCATAAATCCAGTGTTTCTATTCAGTCTATGACTTGCAATTTTTAGCAAAGTTATAAATTTAGGCTCCCATGTTTGTCTTTTGGAAGTGTTATATAGATTTCCTTTGAGGAGGTGGATTGATAGGTCAGATATAGAGTGATGGCTTTGTGAAAAGTGTTCACCTCAGGAGATGTGGTGAGGTTGAGCGTGTGTTATTTCTTTTGTCATTTTCCTGTGTGAGTTCATGTCAGAGAATAATAATTGTTCATATGAGAGAATGATTGTTACCCATACAGTTGCTATTGGGGCATTTGTCCACTAAATGAAATACTAGATGGGGAATAATTATTTAATAATGTGCTTTTCAGCCTATCAGAGAAAGGTATAACATGGTCCAGTGGTTGGAAGATGAAGCTAGACATTCAGCTGCAGAATGAGGCATAAATTTCCAGTAGTGAGAATAATTAACCATTGGAGCAATTTACCAAAACCGTGGTGAATTCTTCAGCACTGACCATTTTTAAATGAAAATTAGTATTTTTTCCCCTAAGGCATCTGCTCTAAGAAATGTTATGGGGAAAATTCTATGGCCTGCCTATACAGGAGAACACAGGCTATATCCACACATACATCATTATTTTGAAAAAACCCATTTCGAAATGAGTTATTTTGAAATAAAGTACTCATTTCAAAATAAGTTAATTTGAATGAACAGTTTGTTAATTCGAGTTAAGGGAAAGCCTGCTTTTGAAATAGCCATTGTTTTGAAATGGTTATTTTGAAACAAGGCCGTTCGGACGTGTTGTTTCGAAATAGTTGTGTTGTTTCGAAACAACGTGTCAGAACACCATTGTTTCGAAACGACAATTTCAAAACAACAGCTATTTCGATTAGATGCGAGGTTTAATGGTTTTGAAATAACAGTGCGTCATGTGGACATGCCACTTCTTATTTTGAAACAACCTCTGTTGTTTCGAAATAAGAAACCTGTGTGGACATACCCACAATGTTCTGTTCTGGCCTTGGAATCTATGCATGTATGAATCCTGTTATCTCTTTGACACTACACACTTACTGAACAACCACAAAAAAAAAGAGAAACTCTTTACAATATTTTAAAATAAATTCTAACTATAATTTTTAATGACAACATGCCACAGAACCACCACACTTCATTGTCATTATTCCCTCCTTATAACTTGCTGATTCTCATCTTTATATCCCAGGCCAAACCCTCACCTTAACTAAATGAGTTTAGAAACATAGAATTCAGTTGTTACCTATTGGGGGTCTGGTGCTAAATACTTAAATATATCCCAGTTAAGGCTGAATTTTTGTCATGGGAGAGGATTCACTGATTTTTGGGGAGCAGAAAGGGAATGATCTATTTTTCAAAAGTACTAACCGCCGGCAGCTGCCACTAACTGTATGTATCCAACTCTGAAAACTTGTTTAGCCTTGGCCAATGTTTTCTTATTATTCTGTAATATGG
The DNA here is from genome assembly GCA_007922195.1 of Podocnemis expansa. Taxonomy (NCBI): domain Eukaryota; kingdom Metazoa; phylum Chordata; order Testudines; family Podocnemididae; genus Podocnemis; species Podocnemis expansa. The sequence continues at coordinate 8,557,185 of ML682065.1, forward strand.
GGAAAATAATGATCATCCCACTTGGTAAAAGGCCTTAACAATCCTTTCAAAGATGCTTAATAAGTGCAACTCTCCCTTCCCAAATGTTCACAACTTTGAAATTGAGAGTTTTGGTTTATTTCACTTTGGCTTTTAGTCATGCTACAGTCCTTCTCAGGACTTAGTGGCTTGCATTCAATTTGTTTTCTTTCTTCCCTTTCATGTCCCAAAGTGTAAATTGTTCCCTGCCAAGCGACAAGATTTCTCTCCCTTAACTATATGGAAGACGATTAACTACTTGCAATGCTGACAGAGGTAAGGGTACTAGAATAAGCAATACTTCAGAAGCAGAATGATATACTTGACCTGGGAATAAATACACAGAAATTGAGATCCCATAGCACTAGTTAGGCTGTCACTGCTTCCGTCATTATCTCCTTGGCCACAAATCTCAAAGTAAGCTTCAAGGTCAGCTACAACTACTTCTGAAATTTGTGGGTCAGACAAAGGCACAATTGATTGGCAGACCTTGATTCTTGGGTTATATTTTTAAAGTAGAACCACTTTAGATTTAGCATTTTGTGGAGACCTCAGATATAATGGGAATGGAAGCTTATATAAGCACCTACAGGGATAGAAAGAAGGGCTTATTTTGTAGTGAGGACAATGAAATATTACTTGCATTTGATAGAAACACTGGCATCTGCCTAACAGTGGGATTTAGGAAAGGTTTTATGCTAAAATAATTGAGTTGTTAGGTCAGGTCCTCAACTCATGTAAATAGACTCCATTGACATTAATGCATTTGTGCTGATTTGCACAGATGAGGGTTCGAAGGATCAGAATACCATATTTGTTCACCCTAACGTCCTTAATATTTGCCTAATGAATTGTGTGTACAGTTTGGTTTGTTGAATCATCTCTCTGTGAAAAATGACCTAAGTTGTTTCACGTTCTCTTGGTTAGACCAGGTGTTGGGGACCCAGAGCCCCAAGGGGACAGCCAAAGAGCCATGTGCAGCTCCACAGCCACAGGTTGCAGACCCCTGGGTTAGACTTTCAAACATTGATGCATTTAGACTGTCAATGGGGTGAATATCTTGAGACAATTGCTCTACAATTTACCCCAGTTGTAGCTAAAGCATAAAAAGGATATTAAATTTCAGATGTTATAACAAAAAATGTTAATAAAATGGAACAAAAGGAAATTTTAAAAAAATGAAGTAATCTAAACAACAAAAGGCCAAATAAGAATGATTAAAGGCTGTGTTGAAATTGTTTATTGAAAACAGGAGGTAAGTAACTGGAATTAATAAGTCACAATTGGTATGTTCAATATTAGGACTAATTGGTAGGCAAAATAATGGGATGATAGACTACTCTTCTCATCACTACCTTTTCTTTTGAAAGAGATTTTTATGAGGAAACTAAGGAAAAGATAAGAACTGAAACAAGTTTCACCACCATGTCTTTCACCCCCCACACCACAGTTGTGTGGAGCCCAGAGCCGTCATCATTCTGAGCCTAAAAGATTTATAACCAAAAGGGACTAAAGAAAGAAATACCCAAATAACATCTCTATCCCAGAAGTGCATATGAATTCTGAACATCACCTAAAATGACAGCTACTATCTTTGGCTATGTCTACACTGGCAAGTTAGTCTGGACTAATTTAGCCCATGGTCATGCTGGGCATTCCATAGTTAGAACTAAGAAACACGTAGTTCAAACTTGTTAGTATCGGTGGTTAGACCAGACTTAAGTGCTTAGTTTAAACTTTAGTTTGAACTAGGCACAATGTGGCCATGGACTAACGCTAATTCAAATTTAAGAAGTCCAAACTTTAATTTGAACTAACCACGTAGTCTTATTCAAACTGTTAGTTCAAACTAGAATGCATGGTTAGTTTGAATTTGTAAGCATGAGGTTAATTTGAACTAACTAACCTTGAACTTCTTAGTTTGAACTAACATGTTTGAACATCTTGGGGCTAGTGTAGACATAGCCTTTGCTACCATCTAGAAAACTGACAAACAAGGGAGCTTTTCCTTCTAAAATTAAACTTTATCACCAATATCTGCAGTCCATCTCAACTAACTTCATTTTTTTCCACCAAAGCTGGTCATTAGCATCTTTAATGTCATCTACAATAACTTGTCAAAAAAGGGCTTTTTCCTTCTAAATATCCTTTTCTGATTAAGGAGGCAGGGAAAGAAATTATAGCTATAACAAAAACCTTATTTTTAAAACTTATTTTTCCTTTCTTTCCTGCATTTTTAATAAAAAGTATAAAAGACTTAGTGTCTTTGCCATGGTGCAAAGCAAGCTAATGCTTCTGTATACGCAACTCCAGACCTTGTTTAATACTCTTTAGTGTTAATAATTAAGTTATGTTAATGACTTTAGCTTGTGTATTCCATCTAAATTAACAAACAGTGCTTTACAATGATTACTGGACCATTGTCAATCAATTAACATTTTTCTTACACAAAGACCTGCCAATCTGCTCAATGACTGATGTGCTTTCTTCCCTCTGAATTGCTGACTACAGCCACATACTTTTTGCCACCAAGCTGAAAATAAAACCAAGGTTGCAGAAATATATTAAGTGGAAAAAATAATTTAATTTTAAACCAGAAGTCGTATGACCTTAGAGAAAAGGTGGGTGAGGTAATATCTTTTACTAGACCAACTTTTGCTGGTGAAAGAGAAGCTTTTGAAGTACACAGGGACTTTTTGGGAGTGGTTTCAGGTCTAGAAAGTGGAATTTTGCAATTGACAAAGGCATGCGTGTGACAAAGAGAATATGATTTGGTTTAGATTATGGGAATATGGTCTTTGAAATTTAGTTTCAGCTTCTTTCAACACAACTGCTCTGCATTTAATCATGCACAAGTGGTGTAACATCTGTTTCCTTTAGTTTCCATATCTGTAAACTGGGTGTAAGAGAATGTAGTTATCTTGCAACAGATGGTGAAAATTAATTATTTGTATAGTGCTGCAAATTTCTCATGAAAAGTGCTCTATTTTAATGCACTGTTAACATTATGAGCTACCCAGTGACAATAGTGATAAACTAAAACTACATGCATGAGCATATTATGTTTTGAGTAAATCAGCATTTGTCTCCTTGTGGTTTTTATCACAAGCCATTGAAACCATTGCTATTTCTTTAAAGTTTTAAAAGATAAATAAAATTTTCATTCAGAAGTCCTTTTTCAGAGCTAGAGTATTTGGTAGCTCTTAATTACTTTTTTAATGTAGACCTTTGATGGATTGAATCTATGAGAGAAGCCAGCATTTTGGGGATGCAGCCATCAATCTCCATATTAGTGGAACCTCTTCCCCCATCAGTACACTTACTCATCTTTTGAGACTATGTCACTGCAGAATTTCTTAAGGATGCAGCACTATGCAGTCTACTAATTCATTATGATAAGTTGAACTTAAGCATCTTCCATTTGAAAATCTCAGGGCCTCAAGAATATTGGTATTTATTATATGTAAGTAAGCTGGGACACAAATTAGTTACATACTCCAGATCACACTCTGACGTAGTAAATTTTGATTTAAAGCTCAGACTGATCAGGACGTGGTCTAGACCAGTGGTTTTCAAACCATAGGTTACAACCCAGAAGTGGGTTGCAGATCCTCAGGTAGTGGATTATGAGCCTACCCACCATGTGCTCGGGGATGGGTCTCCTGGCACACTATGGAGAAGGGCCACTCAGGGTGGCTTCTTTCCACGGCATGCCAGGAGACTTGTTCCCAGGCATGCTGTGTAGAGGGACACCCCAGGGGGTTTCTGGGAACAGGTATCTGGGCTTGGTACGGAGTGGGGCCACTCACAGCAGCTTCTTTCCATGGCATGCTGAAGACCTGTCCCCAGGCATGCTGCAGAGAGAGGCTGGTCTGCATGGCTTCTTTCCAGGGTGTGCCTGGGGACCTGTCTCCAGTCACTTCATGGAAAGAAGCCACCTAGAGCCGCTCATCTCTGCAGCATGCCCGGGGACCTCTACCCCAGCCTAGGGAAGCCGTCCAGAGTGGCTCCTTTCAGCAGTGGCTGGGGCAGGGCGTCCCAGGGATGCTGTAGAAAGAAGAAGCTCTAGCCTTCTTTCTCCAGCTGTGGCCACTGCCAAATTTTCAGGTGCCCACTGCTTTATTTAGGAGAGGCGGCAGCTGCATAGCTGAGGTATAAGGGAGGAAGGACCACCACAGGGATCAATAAAGGGCCGGGTCATAGACATAAATGATTTTATTCCAACTGGGTCCCAAGAAAAAAATTGAAAACCACTGGTCTCTGCTACAGAGTTCTGTTGACTAAAGTCAGCTTTTGTTGACAAAACAGCAGAGGAGTATGTTATAATCCTCCTCTTGCTGACAAAACTCCCTTGCTTTGCAAACAACATAAAACCACTGAGGAGAAATGTATACTTTTTGTGGCAAGGATAGAACAACAAAGCATTTGGTGTAGATACCACACTAGGCTACCTCACTGTAAATGGCCTCCAGGAGGTGTCCCACAGTGGTCATCCTTAATGCTCAGGTTGTCATTTGAACTCAGCTGTCCTGCAGCCATGCACAGGCTCCTCCCCCTTGAAATGGCTGGGAACTTTTGACATTCCAATTCCTGCTTGGTCAATGTGGAGAGCCTAGCCGGTATCTTCCCAGCTGACCAGGGTAGCTCCAAGCAGCAAACACTTGCCTCTTTGGAGGACACTGGATGTGCTGGATCTGCTGACTCTATCAGAAGGGGAGGTTGTGCAGTTCCAGGTCTGTTCCAGCTGTAGAAACTTCAATACCAATGGTCAGATTTCTTGTGGCATGTTGGGGAATGGCAACAAATGGGATCATGGGATCCAGGACTACTACTCTGTGTCATGGCAAAGCATTTCACAGTGCTGTTTAGAAAGATGTATGATATTGGTACTTCTTGTCAAAATAGTGCCTCAAGGTCTCCCTAACTTGAATAGCTCCTGTTGTGCCTCCCTAATAGTTCTGATATCTGTTTGCTCAAACTCAGCCACCAGGCAATCTGCCTCAGTGCTTCACCTGAGGGTGCAGGAGGGAGACTTTCAACCATAGTTTCATCAGTATTATGGAGTACTCAGCAAGCTTGGGTTATTTTCCTCTCTTAGATCTAAGATGCCTAATGCACTTTGTACAATCATTTGTAACCTGCTCAGCCTGTTAAGAAAGTGTTCCTTGCTGCTGTTCAAGTTGCTTATATATGACTACATGAGTCATGGAAGGAGGAGATACTTTGTGTGTCTCAGGATCACTGTGGGCATCTCACTATCTTCCACTGGAATCTTGTGATTTGGAAATGTCCCTCCTACTTGCAGCTTTCAGTACAGACTGATGCTCCTGGTGATATGTGTGTTATGTACCTTGCTCACATATTTCTCAGCTCGGAAGGCAGCATTTCCTTTTGGTGTCCTCGTGCCACGGTGCCGGAGTGGGCTTCACACAGTGATCCAAGAAGGTGGCTTTGTTTGTTTGAAAGCTCTGCAGCCACTGCTCAGTATCCTAGACATGCATGAGGATGCAGTCCCCACTCAGCACTTAATTCATGCACCCAAAAGTGTTTGGTCCACTTTGTGCAGCTGCTCCATGAATGCCAGATGTAATCCTGGGTTGTTTTTCTTTCCATGGCATTGAGCAGGTGAGAGGCCTCTGATTCCTGTTTAAATTGAGAGCACATGATAAACTGCAGGACAGTCCTCAATTTGTTCATAGCATTGATTTCAGTAGTGGAAAGCAATATAGAATCCATTCTTTCAGACAGAGGTGGTGGAAGCACAGTAAACTGATGCCACTGAAAAATGCTGCAAAATGCTCTTGAAAGCCCATGGAATAATGGGTCAGAAAAAACTTCATCATGAGACACTGAGTCCTCACCTATGATGAACTGTAATTCTCACTACCTTTCCACAATTTGATAAAACTTTGGAGTGTAAACCACTGGTTTACACAATTCCTAGTTGCAGAAAGTGGCAAGTTGGCCAGTGGGATGGTGCTAGAGCATCACCTACAGACACACACTGCTGTTTAAAGGAAGGCTGTGTGAACAGGCACAAGCATTGTAATAATAGTATTTTTTGATAGTTGGTATAACTCATGTCAACTTAACTCTGTAGTGTAGAAAAGGCCAAAGTCTCCCTAAGTCCAAGCATGATCCAGCTCGCTCTAGAGCCAATAGAGAGTTTTCCAGTGGTTTCTCTCAAAGTATGTCTACACCAGTGGCTCCCAGTCTGTAGCCTGAGGGTCAAAAGTGGCCTGTGGGGGCTTTCAAAGTGGCTCACTCCCCTCCTGCTGGCTGCAGAAGGAAGCTTCTGTCTAAGGACTCGGGTAGTGTGAATTGCTGTAGGGCTAAAAAAAAAAACCAGTGCAAGCTCCTTGCCACAGCCAAGGACGTGAGAGATCAATGCTTCCCTGCCCCTGGCTATAGCAGGGAGCACAGCAAAGCACTTCTTCTTCTGGGTCCATAGGTGCTGTGGCCCCTGCTGGAGCCACAGGGAGGGGACCGCTGATCTTCTGTCCCCTGGCTACAGAAGGGAGCCACTGCTAGGAATCCAGATGGAGTGCATAGGGCTGCAGGACACATTTGATTTACTTCCTGCTGCCAGGGAGATGGGAGATCAGCGATGAGGCCTCCTTGCTGACCTACCTCTGTGTGGCTGCAGTGGAGGGGAGAGGAGCCTGTTGATGGAGACCAGTGGCCCTTCAGAGTTGTACAAATGCTATCGGTGGCCCTTGAACCAAGAAGTTGGGAACCACTGGTCTACACTGTAATTAAAACCATATGACTGGCCCTCATCAGCCGACTCAGTCTCTTGCTACATGGACTAAGAGGCAGTTTCATTGTGGATCATGCCAGGGACTGTGTTCTAGGACCCTGAGAGGTGGGAGGGTCCAGGAACTCAGGCTGTACCCTGAGCCTGAATGTCTGCAAGGGAAAGAAAAAGCCCCTTAGCCCAAGACCCCCTGACCCAAGTCACCTTGCATGGGACAGCTATGGGATTTAAATTGCCACATAAACATGTCTAAAGAGAGCTGGATCAGATCCTGATACTTTTAGCAAAGGGAAAGACTTTTGTTTTGCTCTCTGTTCAGCACCATTCTGTAACACTGAACTGGGAAAACGGTTGTTTTTTCAAATATATGGGATTCCAGTGAGCAAAGCTGTTGCATGGGTAAACCATTGTTTATCATGATTACTGAATAAAAAACAAGCACATGCAATATGTTTTAACCTGTATTTTAACTTGGTGAGTAACTGTTTATCTTGGCATGCCATGGCTGTCTTATGGACAGCTCCCCTTATATCTGTATCCCTTCCACAATGAATACTGATACGTTTATCCTGAATCTCCAATTTCTTGCACCTCATACCCATAGTCTCTTGACTTCCCCCATCCAAGATGTTGTAGATCATGCACTGGTTGTACTTACCACCCATACCATAATCTGTTTGTTCCCCATGACCTGTACTGTGTACTTGATATTAACTAGTCAGATTTAAAACTGAAGCTACCTTGAAGTGCAGCAGTTGCTTTTCACTCACTGGATGAAATCTGTATTTATATAGCTAATTAGTTGACTTCTTTTCCTGAACTGTGACAAAGAGAGAGGGGAGATTCCCCTCTCCCTCCCCCACTTCTTACCTGTTTTTACCAGATATTAACAAGAAGTCCCATGGCACTTTTAAAGATTGACAAAATTATTTATCACATAAACATTTGTGGGCATAGTGGGATTATGACCACAAATGCTTATGTAATAAATAAATTTGTTAGTCTTTACAAGTACCACATGACTCCCTGTTTCTTTTTGCTGAAATAGACTGACATGGCTAATGACCTTGAACATGCATCCAAAAGCATCTTCAGATATTTTCAAGACAGTACATCCTACTCCATATACCACGTAACTCTCTCAAATGAGCAATCCAAACATGGTGGAGGCCTTTTGGCTAACATCTCAGTCCCCATCGAACACCGTACCCCAGCCTTTCGCAGAGCCCTGGTCCAGAAAGAAGAGAGAGATGATTCATTAACTGACATCCCAAGAGCTAAGGGCTATGAGGTACAGATCCATGCTCTGATCATTGGTGCCCTAGGTGCCTGGGATCCTGCCAATGAGTGTGTGTTGTACAACACCACAGGCCTACAGCATTATGCCCGATTGATGTGGCACCTCATGGTGCAGGGACATCTCCAAAGATATCACCAGGCACAGGCAGTACCAGGAGGCATAAGCAGGGTAACCTCCGAACTGCCACAGAAAGGACTCACAGACCTCCCTCCTTACAACAGGAATTCCTCTTCTAATTGACACTGGACACCATAATACTAACTTAATTTGGGAAAACCAACTTTTATTAACACATGTACTTTTCCATGTCTCCTTGTATGCCCTCTGAAATATCTATAAACGCAATGATCTCAAATTTCTTAACTCTTTTGTATTTCAAACCCATAGTCTTTTGACCACTTCCATTCAGAGTACTGTAGCTCATGTACTTGTTGTATTTGCCTTCTTTAGTACAACATGTTCCTTCCCAATGACCTGTACTGTGAACCCGGATGTGCAGTCACTCCCTGTGTTTAACACTATGATTGTCTGTTCCTTATAACATTTTCTTAATTCATTTTTTTCTGCCTAAGATCAAGTGCAGCATCTTTGCCTTTTGGCTAAGATCAAACTTAGGAACACATCTCCTAGGAACTCTTGACCCATGGCCATACTACCTGAATGCATTCCAGGATAACCCACTTTCTACAAGTTATGTGCTCCCCTGTAGCCTGAGATTTTTGCCATCTCTTTAGTATCACAGCAAATCTTGATTGGACAAAGACACGTATGAGTAGGAAAATAGTGTAAGGCAATTTAGTAGAAACTTTGTGTCAAGATGAAGTTAGAAATAGCATAATATGTAATAATTAGTGGTAAAGTATCCATATGTTATCTTGTACAAGTGTTTAAAACAAAGTTAATGTTCAAAATGCATTCAACAAGTGAAATCGGATGGATCATAGGGGAACAGACCCAATAGATATATCTCTTTAAGGAAAAGTAGGTCAAGATGGAGGAAGATTTTAAACTTTTGAACTCCCTCATTCCCCCTCCCATCAAGTATTCTGAGGTCTCCTCCCACTGTCCAAGGACCCCTAAAACCCTTTGATCTCTATCACTCACTGTGCACGTGCTAGGTGAAATCATCCTCTTTGGGATTGGGTGAGGATGAAATCACATGTTTTGTGAGTGGTCAAGAGAGATGAAAGTGATGCTAGTGTATAAAAGATGCTGCACAGCAGCGGAGCTTCAGAGATCTCTCCCACTCCTTACTGGGTTCCACTGGCCTCTGGCTATGTTCCCGCTGTACTAGGAGTCACACTCTCACTCATCCCCAGAGAGAGTAACAACGTCTCTGGTGGAACCGGACTTAGTCTCTGGGTGGTGACTCAGGACTTAGTCTCTGAGCTGGGTCTTCAGACTTAGTCTCAGAAGGGCAAGCCCAAATATTCATACTTGCATGCACTCCGGACAGACAAATAACTAAGTCCTGTGGTTAAGTCTGTGAGCAACGATGTCACCGAAGGCTTGAGGCTTTGAAGCTCCAGCACTGTCAGAGCTCCTGCAAGTCTCACAAGCTAGCAGCTGTACCTGCAAGCTCTCGAGAACCTTCTGAGCCACCGTTGTTGCAGTTGCCACGGAGACCGCAGCAGAGAAGAAAAAGGCAGCCAGTAAGTGTGAAGACATCAAAGACCAGACCGGGTACGGGGAATGAATCCTTTAAAATTGTGGTATGAAGAGGGTCCCAAGGAGGGTAGGACATCACTGGCTAAGGTTAAAGCCCAACAAACTGTTTTACAGCACTAACTGCTGATAGGGACCCAATCCTTACAAGGTAGCTTGCAGTAATAGGCAAACCAGTAGCTCCACTGGACTGCAGTAGGAAACGCCTAAGTTAAAAACCCTTATTGTGCGGAGAAAGGGAAATAAATGTAAGACCCGAGATCTCCCCATCCCATAGGCAACTGGCCCTTGCTTGTGGGATGTTATAATTTGTTAAGTGTTTTCTATTTGTCTCTAATGTTTTAATGTATTTTGTCTTGCTATCTAGTTTGTGATTATGTGTCTGTAACTGTAGAAAGGGAAACCCAACAGAGAGTGTTCCATCCTAAACTGTCACTCTGTAATGCTTGCTGAGATTAAAGTGTTAATTGATATTTTCAGTCTCTGAATCTCATTATAATTCTGTAAGATCTTGAGGTAAATGAAAATATGTTTAAGATCTTTGAATTAAATGTTAATACTTGTTGTAAAAGAAATTCCTGCTCTAAGTTTCTTCATTGCTCTGAATCTGTTCTAGATCAACGGGCTGTAGCTGTGTTTTCCACTAGGGGTTTTACCCATTTAGGCTGCACTGATCCCACCCTCCATCTCAGAACTAATCTGGTTTGGAGGCAATTAAATAATATTTGTTGCTTTCAGGAGGCTTAAAACCCACATGTGAGTTCTGGGGTAACACCCCCTATATCTGTATCCCTTCCACAATGCATACAGCTATGTTTATCCTGAATCTCCAATTTCTTGCACTTCATACCCATAGTCTCTTGATTTCCCCCATCCAAGATGTTGTAGATCATGTACTGGTTGTACTCACCACCCATATCATAATCTGTTCTTTCCCCCTGACCTGTACTGTGTACCTGGGCGCTCAACCTCTCCCTTTATCTAACACCACAATTGTCTGTTTCTTTCTAACATTCACTCAAGAACAGATTTAAAATATTTTCTTATCAGATTAATATCCTCCATCTCCCTATGGGGCCACACAGGGATTGACCTATGTTCTGTACCAGCCATTGCTACACTTGATCTGGCCCTCAAATATTATCTAAAACTTTAAAATCTGTAAATCTTTGTCTCTATCCATGCACACAGGGGGATTGATCTATATGTTGCACAGGCCATTACTATACTTGGTCTGGCCTTCAAATATTACCCTCTTCAAGAGATTTGCTCAACTCTGTCATATGTGATGAGCCCCATTAGATATTATGTGTTGTCAGTGACCTTATAGAGTAAAAATAGTACATATCTCAAGCTGTGGTCTTGTCTTGTCAAGCTGAGCAAAATTGTACCCTTCTGGTACTTGGAAGGGAGACTCCCAAGGAAAACCAAAATAATGTTGATGGTCTTTATTCAGTAAAGGGCACTGTTAGAGTACAATAATTGGGAAACCGTGGATGGTGGTCTTTTGGAAGAGATATAAAATCAAGTTCTTGGCATACCGTGTTTATTAATCTACTATTCCTGTAGAAAACTATTAATCTGCTGTTTTTTGTATAAAATCTGAAAGATGAGTGGTAATGTTAAATAAACAACTCATCTGTGTCCCTAGTTTAGGTAACTAAATCTCACCTTTCTAAATTTGTCTAAAGTGTCAACTAGATACAGTTCTTTGTAGTTCCTGTTTGACATGATCCTGTTTTGAAATGATTCTGTTTTGTGCTGTTAAAGAGCGTGTATTCCATATCAGAAGTGGGTGGATACAATTAGTTGATGAGTAGTTACTGAATAAAGAACTAGAAACTCAGTATCTTTCTGTGTGCCTTGTGCTATTTCTAAACAGCTAAGGAGTCCCTCTGTGTTGTAAAGGCGCTTCCAGTTTGAGACTGCAAAATTATCTTGACAAACTGGAAAGATGATCTGAGATTAATAGGATGAAATTCAATCTGGATAAATGCAAAGTACTACACTTTAGGAGGAGCAATCAATTGCATAAGCACAAAATGGGAAATGACTGTCTAGCAAGGAATACAGCAGCAAAGGATCTGGGGATGATGGCTAACCAACTAAATATGAATCAACAGTGTAATATTTTGCCAAAAAGTTCACACCATTGTGGGATGTTGTAAAAGCATTTGTAAGCAAGATACAAAAGTTCTACTTGTCTTGATAAGGCCTCAGTTTGAGTTTGGTGTTCAGTTCTCTACACCATACTTTGGGGGAAAATATAGACAAATGGGAGAAAGTCCAGAAAAAAGCAATACAGATGGTTAATGGTCTGGGAAACATGACCTAGGATGAAAGACTAGAGGAAAAAAAATATGGGTTTGTTTTGGCCTGGAGAACAGAAAGGGGGGGGGGACATAACAGCTTTCAAGTAAGTAAAAGGTTGCTGCAAAGAAAAGAATGATAAATTATTCTTCTTATCCACCAAGGGCAGGACAAGAAATAATGGGCTTAAATTGTAACAAAGGAGATTTAGCTGAAACATTAGAAAAAAGCTTCCTAAGTGTAAGGTAGTAAAGCACTGGAGCAAATTACCTAGGAAGGCTGTGGGATCTCTGTTGCTGGAGGTTTTTAAGAACGAGTTAGACAAATAGTTAGCATCAGACATTGTCTGAAGAACAGTTAGTCCTGCCTCACTGCAGGGGACTGGATTGAATAACCTATGAAGGCCTCTTCCAGTCCTACGTCTCTCAGATTCTCTTAGATTCCTGTGCCCCATATGCTCCCAGTCTCTGTCTGCTGCGAAGGACTTTGGAGCGATAGGCAGCTAGACTCAACTTATAGCGGCCTCCAGGTCTTTGTGTTGTAGGCTGGGGTAGCCACTGACATACTCCAAGATCAGGGAGCCAAAATAGGAATATGTTTGGGCCTGCTGCCAGTTGTGCTGAATGTATCAGAGCTACAGGAACTGAGGAACCAATACTTTGCATGCAAAACAAGAAAAATACTTATAAGGTAAGCTCATCATGGGAAAAAAAAAATCACATACAGATAAGTAGCTGGGGCAGTTGGATAATCTGAACCTTCCCTGTCTATTTTTCATTTTTTGATGCAGAATCTGTACAATCCCCATTCAGAGGCTTAGAGATCCCTGCCAGTTCTTTGAAATCACAAAACCAAAATGCACTTGGCTTGTCCTTTAACTAAGCTGTGTCACGCAATTGACTATGCCACCCCGGTCTTTGGCCTGTGCCTCAATCTATCTGCCCTTTATTAAAGGGCAAAAAGCCACCCCTGCAGTGTAGAAGAGGCCTCGCTCATTTACCCGACTACAGAGTGTTTTGTGGAGCTCAGAGAGCCAAACCAAAGAGAGGCGACAAAAGAGACTGTGTTCATCTACTTGACCGCCTCAAATGACACCCCATGAGAAAGGCCAATGAACTTCTTGACAAATCCTGGACGATAAATGTCTGGAGCAAGAGTTTTTCATTATCCAGTGCTGAGCCCGCAGTGCCATATCTCTTTAACACTCCGGCTTAAGGCAACTGAAGTGAGCAGTAGAGATTTTAATCATTGTCAGATGAGGACAACCATAAACAATCAAAGGGATACATCTTCCCTGACATGACCCTTAATCATTGCAAGTAAAAGTTGCTGCCCTTGATTAACATTGTGCTGCTGAATTTGATATCCTAGAGATCTCATTGATCATAGATTTGAACAAGCTGGAGTGCCTTTATTTTTCTTCCTTTTATTCAGTTTCATAATAGACATAAGGTCAAAAGGGAACATATAAAATTATAGAAGCAAGAGATCATATCTCCTACTGAACAGCAGCTAAAGAAGGAAGTTCTTACATTTTCATCGTTCCCTAGAAAAATATTCTGCCATGATCAAGTGTTCCAAAACAGGAAATACCAAGCAGGCACACTATTATCTCTCTCCCTTTCTTTATGTACATTGCAATTTAATTGCATTACTGCCTACATTTCTCAAATAATGCAATATTTTCTAATAATTATTAAGGTATTATTTTAACACCTAAATACACATGTAAGCTTTTTCTTTTTTTTCATACTGAGACCAATTTCATAATTGTTATGGCCTATGTTGTCTTTACTGACTCATGGGAAGACTTTAAATCTTGGAACTTCAACTTGACACCTAGGCTCAGGTCCACAAAGGTACTGAGTGAGATTCCAGTTCTCCAGAGTTACATGCTTAAATCACAATTCAAGGTACCACTGTGATCCACAGAGTTTGGCTGCCAACCAACTTTATAGATACCTAAACCCAGTCCCTAAATTATCTGTAAAAGATTATTTGGTGGCTATATTTTTCAGGTGGACATGGAGAAAAACTTTTAGGGATAACTTTTTCACTAACAGAATGGTGAAGCACTGGAATTGGTTAGCTAGGGAAATGGAAGAGCCTTCATCCTTAGAAGCTTTTAAAAAGCCCTGCCTGGAGTGATTTATTTGGGGTTGGCCCTGCTTGAGCAGAGGGCTGGACTAGATGATCACCTAAGGTCCCTTTGAAATGTGATCTTTTATGATTTTATGAAAACTTCTGCTTTGATCTTAGCATTCAGATGTCTCACTTAAGCCAGCATGATGTGTAAACCAGGGGCTGATAACTAATCCTCTATGTCTTATACCTGTGTAGACATACTCTACACAAAATAAATGAGAGAGGTGTAGCTCCCTGCTAACCTTTAGTTTAGGGACGAGTACTTATTGGGGATGTGGAAGCCCACAGGTTCAATACCACCTTCCCTAGGAGGGAAAGGGGTTTGAACAAGAAAGCCACCTACTGAAGGAGCTACTGGACTATCAGATTCTTTCCTATTGGTCTTCTACCATCTCTCCCTGTTGAAGCTTTCACTTTAATTAGATACTTGAATAATTAAATATAAAACAGGTCAGAGAGCTTGAGAGAGAGAGTCATTCTATAACCAGATGGTTAGGGTAGCCCCATAAAGGCTCTCACTTTAGGCCCGAATTTAGCTTTATGTTATTTCAGGAAGAAATCATGATTCATCTGCTGCTTGTTGAGAAGTTTAGTTGTGCTCTGTGAAAGAAAACTGTTAACACAGAAATCAGTGAAAGTCCTGTGGCTCCTTAAAGACTAACATATTTCTTCGGACATAAGCTTTTGTGAGCTGCAACCCACTTCATCAGCTAGTACCACACAGTTTCTCCTTAATGAGAGCTGGTCAGAAAATGTGCTTCTGGATTTTCTTTCCCCCTACTGAACATTTTGACTGGTATAAACAAAATAAAGCATAGTTTTTTTTTGTTTTTTTTTAAGTTGCAACAGAAAACTTTAGGCAAAACCTGATTATCACTCCAGGGTTTCCACAGTGAGCCAGATTTTGTACAGCAAAACTAGTTTTAGTGTTGGGATTCCTCTGTCCAACAGTATTTTTTGTCAAAATGGTAAGCTTCAAGCTTTTACCATGGGTTTGTGTGAAATTTTTCCATAGGAAAAATTAAAACAAGACGTTTCATTATGGTTCTGGGTTATTCATATCCTCTTGCACTGTCAGGGTCCCTCTGGGGAGTTATAATTTGAATTTCCTCATGCCTCTATTCTTCTCTGTTGGCCTTGTTTCCTGGGCAATCTCCCACAATACACCCTGGGCTCTCCTTATGTTTTAGCTGCCATGGTGCATTATGGAATGAAACATTCATACATTTCTAAATAGGAATTTTTCTGAACTTTCATTTCACAAAAAAGTTTTGATATGTTGACTTTTCATTCCCTTGTGGGACCAAGAGAGTTGTGTAAATATCAGATTCCCTTTGCTGTAGAAATACCTTTTTTTTTTTCAGTCGGCTCTCTCCTTGGGCTATTTGATTAGTACATCCATGTTATAGAAGTTTGTGCACAGCCTTCCGAACGCAGTTTCTGCTAGTAGAAGAGGCACGGTAAACTTGGCAATGTCTTTCTTGTTCTGAGCTAACTTATTTTGTGACTCATAGACAATCTCATCTCAGTCTTAACCTGTTTCCTAATACAGCAGTCAAATGCAGCTCTCTCTCTCAGCATCTTTAATGTGTCCACCCGTCAGCACAAACTTAAATAAAGATTCTTACGTCCCTACACTTTTCGTCATTCTCTCTGAAGCTTAGCCATTGTATTAGAATGTGAAGCAACCAGGTGAGATCAATATTATACATTTTAACTTTATTCATTAGCCTTCTTCTTCAGTCAAACACTCATTTTCAAAACAAGGAAAATTAGATTGATTCAATAAAACCTTGTTTAAAATCAAAACAATGCTTAGACTGCAACCGTTGCATCAAAATAACGGAGTGTGGACATGTTATTTCGATTTAACGGTTGTTTTGATTTAATACTTTTGCCCTTCTCCTTCCCAGGGTGCCTTCCTCTATTCATATATTGGGTGTAGGCATGGCCCTTCTAGGATGTCATCTTGCTACACCTCCCATGGTGCCCCTCTCCTAAATTGAACTAGCAAGTCCTGTCCCTGGACATGCTAGTTCGATTTGACTTTCTGGTGTGGACCTGTTAAATTGATTTTGCTTAAATTGATTTAATAGCAATTTTATTAAATTGATTTAAGTTAAATCAATTTAACTGCCTGTGTGCAGACATAGCCTTTGATATCAAACTAGGAAACACATTACTCCCAAATGTCAATTTTTTCACAGGTGACTCCGGAGCCTAAGTCTCATTAGCTTTCATGAGAAAGTGACTATTTGTACTGCAGTAGCACCTAGCAGCCTTGGTCATTGTCAAGGGCCCTCTTGCTGTACAAACACTGAACAGAAATATGGCTGTCAGGCTGGCTTTTCTAAGACAGTAGATACCTAAACAAAGAGTCTATAGGCATTTTTAAAGGCTAACTAATTTATTTATGGCATGAACTTTTGTGGATGAAATCTCTCACGACACCTTATGCCAAAATCAAATCTGTTATGCTTTAAAAGTGCCACAGGACTCCTTGTTTGTTTTGTTTAACTAGACTAACACAGCTACCCCTTTGGCGCTTGTCTAGATGCCTAAAGATGCAGACAGGTGCCTAACCTGCTTTGGCAATTTTGAAAATCTCAGAAGGCAGCTAAATAAAAAAAATTAGAATTAAAAATTTGACCTGCTGTACCAATGGAATTTAGGGGCTTTAGGGGAAAATTACTCCCTGATTTACCAGTTTAAATGTCCATTCTATATGCAAGATACATATGTGTTACCAATTCTGCATTTGTGAATTTGTCAACAGTTGCAAAGAATAAAACAAATGCAGAACATCACTGAATGAGATTTGCATGCTTATTTCTCTGCTTCTATGAATAAACCCTATGCCTTGTTTAATAGTGTGATTAAATGAAAGGAGGACTATTTCTTGGGAAAAACTTGTTTATTTCCATGACCTACGCATGCTTGTTTCCCCAAAACCTTGTGCATTTCAGTAAAAGCTGCAAAAATTTCATTTTTATTTTTACCTGGTAGTTTTTGGAAATACAGGCTATACTCAGAAAGACATGATACAAATTCACATCCTGTATACAGGACTGCTTCGTTCGCACTACAACACATCAGACTCTACCTTTGAATCAGACTTGGGTAGCACGAATTCTGCAGTATGACAAGAAGGTCTTATTGATGATCTTGTCGATTTTTGTGAGGCTGTACTATATAGTATTGCTTAAACTGTGATCAGACTGAAATTAAAAACCAAACCAAACCCCGCCCTATTTAACTCTGAAGGAAAACATTTTTGCTGGAAGATCTCTGCCTCTCAAATATCAGATATGCTCATCTGAGAATTTTTATCAGCGTCCTGGACTGCCTAATTGCACAGGCAAAGACGAGCAGAATTTGGTGCAGCTGTTCTGAACCAGAGTCCCTTAGGGAGGATCTCTCAAAAGAAGCTGCTTTGCTTTGTTGTCTGTTACAGAAAACAGATTCCAAAAGTGTGTTTTATATTCAACAGATTAGCTTTTTTAAATCCCCTCGTCTTACAGATCTTGAAAGTCTCCCCAAAAGCAAATGCAGCCTCTTTTGTAGCTAACTTGTGAGGTTTGGTTTTGTTTTTTGGTGAGACGGCATCTTCTGAAGCAGAGAGAATATTGGTCAGATGCATTGGAGTGTGATTTCTTTTTTTCCTCCATTCCCAACTGAGTTGTTTTTCCTTCAAAGCTGCTTTTAAATTTGGTTCCTGGATGTTATCTCCAGCTAGTTTCTCGGACATATTGCTGTGGTTATAGCACATTGAGATGCTATCTTGCAATCTATAAAGGCAAGATGTTGATTAATAATTTGTTGTTGTGTGGCACTTTTTTAAACTTCTGCATATAATGATCAGACTCAGTGCTCTTCTACCTGGACTCAAATTCCTCAGCCTGTGCACTTGAGCTGTTAAAAGGGAAAGGCTGAAGCTGTCTTGCTGATCCTTAAAGGTGAATCAGGCTCTTTTTGCCTTGACCTGGCAAGTAATCCCCAGCTGATCCTGTTGAAGGCTCAATTTCAGTTAGTGATTCCAGTTGTGGATGGGTCAGGGAGGAAATAACATAGAGAAGAAAGGAAACTTGGTTAAAGCAGGAGACAACAGGTAGGATATTCCTTCTCTTTAAGAAGGACTTGACACAGGTAGCTGGCAGGAGGACAAGGAATGGAGCTAGGCCCTGTGGTAAGTCTAGAAAAGGGGACAAGGTTCAGGGAAGCAACCCTGTGGGTTGCGGTTGAAGGGGAAGAACAAAGAGCTGGTGTGTACCTAAGAAGAAATCATGGAACCGCAGGTGAGGTAGTATTAACTACAGGCTATGGGTGAACAGTGTAAGGGGCTTGGAGGTAGGAAGTGATCTAAGGAAGCTGGCACATCTGAAGGAACAAATCTAGTTGCTTAACACAGGGTCTGTGGGCCAGAATTCAGAGCAGAAGTTGGATTTGTGTTCCCTTACCAGCTCTGAAAAAAAGAAATATAAAAGCCCCAACAGAAAGCCTGTTTGGCACAGGGTGTGTGTGTGGGGGGGTGAAGACTGAGTCTAGAGGATGAATTGAGGACAAACCTCAGGTGGGAGGAAAAGGATCTCATAGTTTGTCTTTTGTTATCCTGGAAGGGGACTGAACTTAAAATGGGACCTGGCTGGAACATTAGACTTTGGAAGTTGTGGATAGAAACAAGGTCATTGTGAGTGAAAAGTGATGGTCAACATCTCTTGGAGATGAATACCCTGGTAGCCCAATGCTCTCATACCAAATGCTAATATGGTAAGTGTAACTGCTTATAGGAGGCATTGCAATTGATTGCTTGAATAGATCATCTATCAACCACTTTCTCCATTCTTCTCCCCTTCTTTCCACATAGCAAAAGGACATCTGGCAGGGGGTTGGACTAGATGACCTATGAGGTCCCTTCCAACCCTATGCTTCTATGATTCTATGATCTCTGGGACTGGGTAACAATAATTCTTGGCAATATGCAGCTAATTCCCCATACCTTCTTCAGGGCTGTGCCTAAAGACACAGTCCAATTTTGAGCAAGAAAGAGGAGTTTTGAAACAAATGCACACAAACACTATCCTGAGATCTTTTGTTTGGTGTAGTATGGCAGGTAGTGGGAAATTGCAGTAATTCATGTATAGCACTGTGATTTACAGATGTTCTCCATTCCAGGGATCTCTGTCTTTCCTAAGACTCCAATCTGTCTAATCAGTACAGACTTAAAAAAAACCACTCAAATCTATGCACAATTTGGACAGAGAAAGTGTGGCCTAATTTAATGTCTCTTGAGGAAAAAATGATTTATTAAATACATGCACCACCTCTGACATTACAGGATAAGCAATAAGGGAGAGGAGTGAATTAAAAGTGTGAATCTCTCTTTTTGCTTGTGCCAGCTGTGGAAAAAGCTCTGGACTGTGTCAGAGGAGCTCATTTACCTTGTTTACCTATGTGCTTCATGCCTGGGGGCTGGCTGCATCTTGACATGAAAAATGACGTTTACTTTGTGCGTCTGTGAACCAGTAATTTGCATTGATTTGCACATGATGTGTCTAATTTGCTAATTGTTAAACTCCATGTGATATGTAAATAAGCATAAAGGTTGAACCGAGGTTTTAAATCAATTTATGTAAACAGCTTAATCTTACTGGCAGGTTGCTGTGGGTGTTCTTGGGACACAGGAATGAAATCCCCTCCTGCGCGGAGGGCCAGCTCAAGACAGGGAGATGCATTGGACTCCATGTCACCTTCTAACACAAACATTAAGGTTGATTTAACTTTCTCTGCCTATGTTTTTTTGGATATCTGTCATGCTAGGAGGCTATCTAAAAGCTTCCTCTTGAATATAGGTGGGTGACCAGCACTACCTAACTTAACTCACTTCTCTCTTTCTTTCTTTCTCTCTCCCCTTGCTTCCTTGAAAGAAGAACCCATAGCTCAAATAAGAGAAAAGATCAGTTTTCTTTTAGCCTTCCTCTGTAGCAGGGGCTGTCTCTCTTGCTAGGATCATCTTGATGACTCTTACTTATTCCTTGCCATTGTAAGGGCTTCGGCTATTGTACACCTTCGAGCCTCCTCTCCTCTGCCTGTGGCACACAATAGTTTACTAAGGGCTGTAAAGACTTTTCTCTAGTTTTCTTTGTTTTGTGGGGAGGTGAATGGGGATCTATAGGAGGTCAGACTAGATCTGATCGCCCTTTGGCCTTACCCACAGATGCTAAACATGGACGCCAATTTGGGTCTGAGACCAATTCTCTGTTCTGTCCATACACGAGTCATTCTGACTTGAGTCAGCAAGCACTGAGGGTCTGGGTCTTAGGACCATGCTAGGAGGAGGGTTGAGTCACTGTGCAATGTGGACGCATCCTCACAGAGCAAATCCCTGTGTTCCCAGTGAGTGCTAAAAAGAGCCTTAAAAAGCTGTCCTGTTATAAGGGGACATCAGGGCATGATTGTGTCATATTAATGAAGCAATATCACCTATTGAAACAACATGGGAATGTTCCCATTGCAATGTACCATCAGGGAACTGCTGTTTTGTGATTCTCTAAGGTTCTGTCAAGTGATGAAGTAGTTAACGCTGGCATTATTTTAACAATTCAAAATGCAAGCAAAAATAATCCTTCAGTAAATGAGATTTGCATAGCTTGTTTATGGTTTGTAATGTCAGTTGAGTGAAAGCTGTGAATATTTTTTCATTTGGCAAAAGTGTGGGGGAAGGCGAATTTTGCCCCCCCCCTTTCCAAAGTTCTGCTCTTTACCTGTAGGAAACAGAGTAGCATTGCTCTTGGTGAAGCAAGCCTCTAGTAGAATAGCTACATATCTGGCTCAGTAGCAAGTTATTTCATCTTTTTTATAAATTTTGTGCTTGTTTTTTTTGTCTTGAACGAAAAGAAGAAACAATTCCCTCCCCCTCCCTGCAGTGCTCATATTCACTTACCTATACTCCCACTGGAGTCATTGGTTAAATTTCCACTGAATTCAGTAGGAACAGAGGTAAAGCAACACCTTAGGAATCCCTGGCATGATTCAATTTATGGAGCAGAATAACTGACAGCATTCCTATCTCTTGCATATGCATATAGGAATACAAAAATTAAATTGGAGCATGGGAGTATGCACAACTTTTTGTTCAAAATCCTGGGCGCTGCATGAAAAATTCTGTGTGCAGCTGTATTGTCTAAATTTGCACATGCAACCAAATTCTAGTTCCCCTTTGAAATTGATGGTAAAACTAGTTGAGTAGAGAATTTGGTCCTTATTTGTATGAAAACTAGTAACTACTGGATTGTTACATGGAATTGATGCAACAAACATGGAAATTAGATCTTCAGTTGTGTGGAATTCAGGAACAGCGCTAGTGTTTATGGCACCCCCCTGCAGCTCAGCAGATGCCGGCACAGATGAGTGATGTCACAGGGGAGTGCAATGGCACGGTCCCCATTTTGGCACCCCTCAAATGCCGATGCCTCCCCTGCAGTGCTTACCTGGCTTACCGGGTTGCTCCGGCCCTGGTGGAATTTGGTCCTGGAAACTGAAAATGGAGTTAAAATGGCCACTCAATAATGGTAATAAATAGAAGGAAGTTCCATGTCTCTTCCTTTCCTGTAGATGGTTGTATGTCACTCAACACCAGCACTAAGTGATCCCCTGCCCCCAGCTTCCAGAAACTCTTGATTTACTATTTTCCTTCATCTACAGAGATCCAGTTTATGGTCTCATTTTCATGGCGTTCACATCCTGATAGAAACCTTATTTTCCAAAGGCTCTTGTAGATGGTGGTATTCAATCCTAATCTAAATATATATTCAAACAAAATTTGTTACAGGATATTTATACTGTTAAAATCTTTCTCTCTCTTGTTTAACTTCAAAGAATATCAGCAAATAAAAGCAATGTTTGCTGTTCAAGTTTCCTTAATGTTTTGTTTTGTTCCACTTGACATCTTGATGCTTGTGGGTAATTACCGAAGTGTGAAGTTAAATTGGTGATTCATTATTGTGACCAGGAGAAATGGAGTTAATCAGTCATAAAGTCACAGGTAACCTGGTTTTGTTTTTGTGCCGTTAGCTTTCACACTAGTCTGGGTAATTCTTTTGGTGGTGGGAATTTTGCAGTAAGGTTTGGGAATTACAATTAATTTTTCAGAGGTGCAAGACTAGCATCCTTCTGTCTTGCTCACATATTTTCTGCAAAACCTAAAAGAAAATTGCAGATTATTTTCTGAAATCGTTATTACAGAATAGAGGCAATGACGGCATGAAGAGAAACACCTATGTTCAGCACAGAAGAGAGAGGTTGTTTTCGAGAGACTTTGTCTCTTGTTATGAAAACTGAACTAGCTATATGTTCCCATCATGCATTGTGTCTCAAAGTGATTTAGATTAAGTGCACAGAAGTGGTAGATTGAGCAGGAAGGGGGCGAGGAAATCATCAGTCATTCAAGGGAGATCAGTAACTTCTTCCTCCCAATGCTGATGACTTTATCAAATCATATACTTCAGTTACTACTTCTGGCTTCAATAAGAGGTCTTATATTGGCTGCAATTAAAAAGATAATATGAGCCAGAAAGTACTCTCAAGAATGTGCTCTCATGACTTCCTAGAACTCAAGTGTAGCTGAATGCTTAAGCTTGTACATTTAAGGTAAGTTTTCAATAATATCTCCAGTGCAAGGACCCAACTTCATGAATAGCCTCTTAGCAATCAATAAGAGCTTTGATGGACATTTTTAGGACAAGATATAAGGTGACAAATGGCAGTGGTGGTGATGGACCCTTTTCCTCAGTATCAAAGGCTATGTGTACACTAGCAAATTAGTTTAAATTAAGGAGCCTTAATTCAAACTAATTTGAACCCTGTCTATAGTAGGCTTGCATGGTTCGAACTAAAAAAACCAAAATAGTTTGAACTAATTTGGCTGGTTAGTTTGAATTAGCTGTTTGGTTCAAACTAATTTGCATATTTAATTTGAACTAGCTTAGTGTAGACATGCTAGTTCGAACTTAATACATTTGAATTAGTGTTTAGTTCAAACTAACCACACTTCTTTAGTTTGAACTAACTTTTAGTTTGAATTAGCTGCATTGTTGTAGTTCAGACTAAAAAGTTGGTTCAAACTAAAAAAGTGTGGCTACTTTGAACTAAGAAGTTAGTTTGAACTAACTTCAAACTACTTAGTTTGGACTAAGCAAGTCTGAACTAAGGTTTTATATGTAGACATAGCCAAAGAGAAGCTTTCTGCCTAAGACACTTTTAGGGAAAAGGCAGGGAAGGCAAAGAAATTGGGGTCGGTGGGTTTGTGGCTTTTTTTAAGCATAGGAGGACATTGGGATTGTCATGGATAGACCATGGGAGCTGGGTGTTCAATTACTACACATTCATTCCTCCCAACACACATCATAATGTGCTGCTGAGAGGTATCCTGTAAGGTTTCATAGATAAACCGGTGACACATTGGTCCCACAAATCAGTGTGTGATGTGAATATGGGTTTTGTACACAGTTAAGTGTATGCTGGAAATATGTTCTTGAAATCTGCATGTATGTCAATGCATAAGCCCCGACTGCTCTGCACAAAGTAATGTGTATTTATCTATCTGGCAGAGGACCATGATAGTGCATTTTCATGTACAGTAAACAAAACTATCAAGCAAATAACCAGAATCTTAGGGAGCATGCCCGAGGGTACAGTACACTCCAGGAGTCTGTCCTGGTTCCTGAGGCAGAGACAATGGACCCCTTGGGTAAAAGAAGAGAGCAAAAAGGCATTTTAGAAATCCATCACCTAAGGGACATAAGGCACAGCACCCTTTGACTATGCCTACACTAAAGGGCTCAGGTAAGTCAACTTCATAAGGTTGACTTTAAGTCAACTTAGAGAGGCCCCATTTGTTTAACTTGACTTTATAAAGTCGAATTAAGCCAGGGGACCCATTTAAAGTGGACTTTATTAAGTCAACCTTAATGGCCACATTTTGTTAAGCCAACTTAACCCTTAAAGTTGACTTGAAGGGTGCGAGTTAGTAAGTCAACTTAAGCAAGTGCTTAAGTTGATTTAATGAACTCTAAATGAGGCTCTGGAGTTGCTTAAGGTGACTTAGTCTTCCACTGTAGACACACCCTTTGTAAAAATTGGGTGAATTGGCTAGAGATGCTGCTCAATGGATATGAGTGGGCAAAGGTCATAAATTGCAAGACTAAGCTTTAGTCACCAAACTCTTAATTTGTTTTCCTTTACTAAAAACCTTATCTTTCTTTGGCTTAAATCTGTTTGTTTGCTAATTAACTTAGGCTTGTGGTATTACAAAACCATCTCAGTTCTGTGTATTCAAATGAAGTGTTAATCTTTAGCTTCCTCCAAATGAGGAGAAACACACACCAACCTATTTGTTTAGCTAATGTAATCTCCTGGCTTGTCCACAGAGGGGGATTGGATGCTGCAGAGAGATTTCTGGGGAACTGAGAATTGGTGTTCACTAAAAGGTTTAGACTGACAGAGTCTCAATTTGCTGGTAAGGAGAAAAGAGAGCTGATGCACAGCTTACTAACAGTAAACAGCTCACTCTTGTTAAGGCAGAGGGGTAACACAGTGGCTCATGGTTTTGGGGATCCTGGGAGTCATCACAATTATTATGTATTATGCTGATTTGCCTAGGAATCATGTTTCTTACCTCAAGTTACCATAGCTGAGATCCAGTGAACTGGAATGCTGGAGAAATTGACTGAAAGGGCCAAAATCTGCCACATTAACAGGATAACTTGTAGAGTAAGGTATGATGAAGTCAATGGAGCTACACAAAGCATGCTGGCCAGCAGCTATCACTGCAAGCTAGACAGAGGTGCTGGTCCTTTGGCTCGCAGCTGCTGGGCCCAGTGGTTGTGAATGGAGCAGAGGCATCAGCACCTCTGCTCCACACATTGATGCTGGGTTGCCCTGTGTCAGCTAAGTTCACACTGTTGCCAGGCACTGAAGTGGGTGGGCCTCAGGACCAAGTGGGTGGGCCCTGGCCCACTTGGTCCCCATTGGTACCCCTCTCCTCTTCATCTTATCTCCGGAACCCAACTTGGGAAATAGATCTGCATGCGGGGAGAGGCTGGTATTGATGCTCACTCTCACCTCCAAAGCTGCTCTTCCACGCACCCCTAGGGGATTGTGAGGGTAGGGAGCAAAGACAGGGCTCAGTGCGTGCAGCTCACTTGCCCCACTTGAGCTGTGTAAGCAGAGCACAGAAAGCAGAAGCTCCTGATGCTCTCCTCAAGTACTGCCAGGTGGAGGCAATGAACTGGATGCAAGGAGCCCTGGTGTTGCTCCTTTCTTTCCCCCATCCCCAACCCTTACGAAGTCATAGAGAAATGCTGTGTGGGAGGGAGCAGAAATAGTGTATTGCTCTCCCCCTATGTTCCTTCCCCTGAAAGATGCAGGGGGATTCACAGCCTTGTGCCTAGCCAGGTTGGGGCTTATTATTTTCAAAACTAGTGATCTAAATAGGCAAGGCTTTCTAAAGGTAGAGGAAGAAGAGGTAGGGGCTGCACATTTTTAAAACCTAGATCACTAGATTCCAAGTTCAATTCCTTACGTCTCATAGAGGTATCCTGATAATTTTTTTGTGACTTTTCTTTCCCACACTCCAAAAATCTGCTTCTGCCTTTTACATAGCATTTTGTCTTCAAAATCTGCCTAAGGTCCTCATTTCTACAGCCAGCTAAGTGTGTCAGCACTATGAATTTCTGCCAAGGCTTCTAAACATTAGGTCGACTCCTACTTTGTCCTGGAAACTTGTAGCAACTGAAAATTAGTAATATGCTAAACTCTGCTTCACTTCACTCAAAAATATCTAGAGTAGGTGAGACACTGACAACATCTGACAGTTTTTAGTGGTGTCTTTTGCAAATGTTTAAGTATAGGGATTTATTTAATACTTAAGGCTATTAAAAAATCCCATGGTGACTACACTTGAGGACAAAATAGGCAATATTTAACATCTACTTGAAGGCCTTAGTGATTCTTATCTTACTCCAGTGTAAAGATAGAGAAATTGGAATCAGAATCAAATTCTTCTGTTTGGATCCCTATAACTTTGAAATGCCCTTTGTAAAGATTTTATGCCTGCCCCGCCCCGCCCCCCAATGGAGTGACAGCAACCCTTTAATAGCTTTGAGACATGGCATATTTTCAGATACCCCTGTGATGAACATTGTCTTGGACTGCTCTCCACTTCCAGAGCAGAGCAGACAATGGTCTGTAACTGGCTCAATCACACTGGGGATATGTCTACACTACAGTTTTAAGTCGACTTAAAGCCCCTTAAGTCGAATTAAACAAAGCCCTGGCCACACTGAGAAGATATTAAGTCGACTTAAGTGTTTGCTTAAGTTCACTTAATAACTCGCACTTGAAAAGTCAATGCAGCAGTTAAGTCAACTTTATTAAGTCGACTTAAGCCAATGCAGCCCAGGAGCTGGCTTGAATCGACTTAATTGGCTTCCTAACTGTAGAAAACATGGGGATGTGAGCTGGAGAGAAGGCACAGCACAGCTGGGAGCATTCCCAGCTGTGTGCACCACATCCAAGCTTTCCACTTTCCCTGACCTGATCCTGCATCTCCTCCACTTCTCAGGCGGGCCCCTCATCTCCCCCAATTCTCATCCCAACCCGGCATCTCCCCCCATTCTCGGTCTGACAGCAAACGTCTATCCTTCTCCAGCCCAGCCCCGCATATCTCTCCTTCCCCCGGCCTGATCTGCTGTCTTTCCCTCTTCTCAGCCCGACCCTTCATCTCTCCTCTTCTCCAGCGGGACCCTGTTTATCTCTCTCCCCTTCCCCTTCTGCAGCCTGACCCCACGTCTCCCC
This sequence comes from Podocnemis expansa, assembly GCA_007922195.1. NCBI lineage: Eukaryota > Metazoa > Chordata > Testudines > Podocnemididae > Podocnemis > Podocnemis expansa. The sequence goes on from ML682065.1 coordinate 8,584,232, forward strand.
CTTCTCCGCCTGACTTTACATCTCCCCACTCTCAGCCGGACCCCATGTGTGTGTTTCCCTTTCCCCAGACCAACCCTGCGCTTCTCGCCTTTTCTCCAGCCCAGCCTGCCTGGCTCTCCCCTCGTCCTTCTCCAGCATGACCCTGTGTGTCTCTCTCTCCTTCTCCAGCCCAACCCCCTTGCCTTCTGCAGTCCAACCCTGTGTTTCTCCCCTTCTCTGCCCAAGCTCATGTGTCTCCCCCCTTGCCGTTCTCTGCCCAATCCTGCATGGCTCCCCCTTCTCAGCCCGACCCTGTGTCTCTCTCCCGTTATCCAGCCCGACCCCATGTGTCTCCCCTTCTCAGCCTGACCCCCCTGATATTGTTGTAAAACAAACAAGGAGCCCAGAGGCATTGTTTAAGACTAACACATTTATTTATTGCATGAGCTTTCATGGGAGAAAATCCCACTTCATCAGATGGTTTGAAAATGGGGGAACTTACAGAATGGTAGGAAATAAATGCAGGGAAGTGTAAGACATAGGATCAGGTCACACTCTAACAGCAAATCAAAGCAGTTGTTAAGATTCAAACACTGGGAAACAGCACAAAGAAAGCAAGATGCTATTTCTTTTAGATTATTGTGTGAAAACAGGATTAAATCATGACTATGGATTTTTTTTTCCCCATTGCAAGAAGTGATTTGACTTCACCTTCCTCTATGTGTTGTTTCCTAGTGTTTGAGTTTTAACACCTGCTGCACCCTGCACCTGAACTGGCGGTTGCCCTGCAGCACCCGGTCCAGAGCCGGAGGAATCTGTGCAATGGAGGGAGGGTGTGGAGAGCTGTGCTGCCATATTGCTGGGCTACACCAGGCTCCCTGACCTCCCTGGGTCCCCTGTTGCCACACACAGTCTGGAGGGTGGTGTGGTCACTCGCTTTCTGTAGTAAAGGAGTGGCCGGGAGAGAGGGGCACTTCTGCTGTGATGCACTGTGGGTCAGCTACCCACAATGCACCACTCCTAGTATGGCCTAGCAGCTGCCAGCGTGGACGAGGGTAGTCTCCTGGCATTTTGAGTGTGGACACTCTAAGCCAACTTAATAAGGTCTACTTTAAACCGGCTTAAAGTAGACCTTATTAAGCCAACTTCATAAATCCCTGTAGTGTAGACATAGCCTGTCTGATGCACTGCAGTGAGAAGGGGAAGCCAAATTTTGACCCATCTGCTCTGATGATAAGTAAATAAGGAAGCTGTATGCGGCTGCTGACTTTTACACATCAAGGCCCATCCGTGGGTGTAGTGTGTTGAGGGGAGACTTCTGTCTATGTGCACAATGAAAGTCACAGCACACGGCTCACGTTTTTTAGAACACTTGTTTTCTGCATCTAGGGGCTCCTTGGACACCCCCAGTCATGTTCTGAAAAATTAGCAGCTGATGGAATATTGGGGTGAGAGGAAAGGCACATTTTAGTGAGCAAAAATTAATACATCCCATGCTATGGTTTTGACATCTGGGAAAGTGGTGATGCTCCAGATATTTTTAGTTTTTGCTCTCTAGGCCAGTTTATTACATTGTCTCTAGGATATTCCCCAAAACCGCTCCCCAATCTTTTGTTATGCCACTGAGATGGCCAGTCCACAGTTTTTATTACAAATAAAAGTGATCATCTGCTCACCAGGGCGTAAGATTGTAGGACACTTGCCAATTTCAGTGAGGTTTGGATAAGACCCACAGAGTCAACTTCTAAAACACTTGCTCTTGCTCAGTAGCTCTCTCCTATGTGAGCAGTCCTAGGCACCCGTGAAATAAAACAAGCTGGTGGTGCAGTGAGACACGAGAATCTAGAGCTCATTGGCTCTGTCTGGTCAGATCAACAGCCCCAGGAATCAGTGCAAATCCTCTGTAGGATGAGCAGGAGAGGTGGAACTAGGGTCTTCACATAAACTTTTCAGTAGCCTCCAACAGACAACTGTTTTCAGGCGCTTGCAAAGTCAGCGGGGGCTGTTTTCCTTTGCTTTTGATGGGCGTAGGGTTGGGCATCCAGTTACTGCTCATGCGAGGTTTGTTCCTACCCTGCTGAAGTCAATAGGAGCTTTGCCTTTGTCACCAGTGAATCCAGAATAGGTCTTGGAAACTGACATAAACTAGAGGCCTCACAGTAAGCCATTTACCATGTCTTTCTAAGGTACTCTTGTTGTCATTGCATATAGGACTGTCTTTGTCTTAACACCATTTTGATTGCCCTTTAAAGCAAATACATGATTTCTTAAGGGAAAAATTTCACTTTGTGACTTTCTTTGCAGTTGTCAGTACGGCATTTGGTGCATGCTTAACAAAACGAAAACTAGTCATTCCTAAAAGTAAAATTGTGCAATTAGTACAAAATTATTTTATATTGGCAGCACAAAAAAAAAAAAGGCACTTCATTATCATTTTTAGGGAAAATCAACTCAATTACTACTTGACTTAAATATTCATTTATGAAATAATTTGTCACTTGACATTTTGAGACTGCAGATATTTGTGCAGCATACTTAGTATTGTTTTGAACCCGCTGAAGCTTTCTCATCATCTGAGATTTTTAAATATGAATTCAATATCATTTTATTTTCTCCACCTACTTAAATTGGGCTTGTGTGAAGTTCTGAGTCTAATTAGCTTTGATTTTCAAATTCTATCACCTTTTTACTATTATGTGTGGAATTTCTCTCTCTCTCTCTCTAAAAAATTCCTCTCTCACCCCCTATGGGTGGTATGTGTCATCCTCAACCTCGGGTCCTCTACCAGAGGCCTGGGAGTTTGAGGGTTCTGCGCAGTATCTTAGCTGTTCCTAGCACTGCACTCTTCTGGACAGAGAGCTCTGATGTTCTTCCTGGGATCTGCTGGAGCCACTCTCCCAGCTTAGGAGTCACAGCCCCAAGTGCTCCTACCACCACCGGGACCACTTTGGCCTTCACTTTCCACATCCGCTCTAGTTCCTCTTTCAGGCCCTGGTACTTCTCCAGCTTCTCATACTCCTTCTTCCTGATGTTGCTGTCACTTGGCACTGCTACATCTATCACCACCGCTGTCTTCTGGTCCTTGTCTATTACCACGATGTCTGGTTGGTTGGCCAGTACCTGCCTGTCTGTCTGGATCTGGAAGTCCCACAGAGTCTTAGCCCTGTTATTCTCCACGACCTTCTGTGGGATCTCCCATCTGGTCTTGGGAGGGTCTAGCCCATACACTGTGCAGATGTTCCTGTACACAATGCCAGCTACTTGGTTGTGCCGTTCAGTGTATGCTGTTCCTGCCTGCATCTTACATCCTGCCACTATGTGTTGGACTGTCTCTGAGGCCTCTCTGCACAGTCTGCACCTTGGGTCCTGTGTAGTGTGGTAGACCCCTGCTTCAATGGATCTGGTCCTCAGTGCCTGTTCTTGTGCTGCTATGATCAGTGCCTCAGTGCTGTCTTTTAGTCCAGCCTTTTCCAGCCACTGGTAGGATTTCCCAATGTCAGCCACCTCAGCTATCTGTCGATGGTACATCCCATGCAGGGCCTTGTCTTGCCATGGCACGTCTTCTGCTTGGTCTTCCTCCCATATCTGCTGTTGCTGCCTCAGGCATTCTCTCAGCCGCTCACCTTTGGGTGCCATCTTACTGATGCACTCCTGGATGCTGTGGGTTTCATCCAGGACAGTGGCTTTGACACTCACCAAACCCCGCCCGCCTTCTTTCCGGCTGGTGTACAGTCTCTGGGTGTTGGACTTGGGGTGGAAACCTCCGTACATTGTGAGGAGCTTCCGGGTCTTCACATTGGCAGCCTCCATGTCCTCCTTCGGCCAGCTCCCTATACCGGCAGGGTATCTGATGACTGGCAGGGTGTACCTGTTGATGGCGTGGATCTTGTTCTTCCCATTGAGCTGGCTCTTCAGGACCTGTCTTATCCTTTGGTGGTACTTGGATGTTGCTGTCTTCCTTGCCTCCTCATCATGGTTCCCATGTGACTGTGGGATGCCAAGGTACTTGTAGCTGGTCTGTGTGACAGACAGTCAGTCACACTGACTGTTACCATATCTATCTATCTATCTATCTATCTATCTATCTATCTATCTATCTATTTTACAAAGAAGTGTCCATAATGATACATCTCTTTATGTTGATTAATATATGCTCTATATAGCACAGAAATAAGCTATATCCAGGAGGTGAATTGAATGTACAGTAAAAGGCAACGTTTTGCACATGCACTGCATTAGTATTGTGTGACTCTAATAATATTTATATTTCATTATGCTTAGAAGCCCCACTGAAATTGTGATTTTACCATAGGCTCTGGTAGGCTCTTTGTGGTTGCATAGTAAGAAACAATCTTTGCTACAGTCTAAATAGAAAAGAATGATGAAGAAAAGAGCATCACCATCTTAAAGCTAGAGAACCAAGATGTCATGTTTCCCAACCAGACTCTCACAGAACATCTGGGGCAGAAATGGGAGTTGAACTTTGATCTACCTCAGTGGTTCCCATCTGTTTCAGTAATATGGCACACTTCAGTGAGACACACAATTCCATGGCACACCTGCTTTTTTCAGCTGAATCGATTGTTCATAAATGTTATTTTTATATGGTTAGTCTTACTAGAGAGATTTGCAACATAGAGCATACAACAAGCTAAAAAAGGAGCAAACACACTTATGTTTCAAATCTGCTGGAAAAAGAAATATGTATCTTGGTTTTGCCCCTTGGCCACCTGCATTTAGAAATGTTCACATTTTAGAACTGAAAGACTGATATCTTGTTTTTAATTTGATGGTTAATTATAATGCATTTTAAGAGTTCTAATTTTGTTTGGACAGACTACTGATTAAGATGAAAATGTTTCTTTTACATTAAGTTTCATTACCTTTGAACAAAATTTCTTGACTCACTTGGACAGTCCTCATGGCACACTGGTTGAAAACCACTGATCTAGGGAATTGTAATACAATGCTTTAACCACAAGGCTTTCTTTTTTAGCTCTGTATAGCAAAAACAAGCAGAGTACTGTGGCACCTTAAAGGCTTACAAATTTCTTGGGGCATAAGCTTTCATTATCCAACCCATTTCATGAGTTGCATTGGTGCCCATAAAAGCTTATGCCCCAAGAAATTTATTAGTCTTTAAGGTGCCACAGGACTCTCCTTGTTTTTGTTTTACATAGACTAACACAGCTACCTGTCTGGAAATAGTCCTATATACTAACCTTTCAGGACTGCTGCTCTCTTTGAAGCTTAGTGTGTCTGATTCAGTGTGGAGTGATGGAGATGGCTGCAAGCATTGTTGAGAGCTCTTTGTGATCTTACTGTCCAACTTTTAAGTTCTCAGCCATTTTCACTTTAAAAATTACACCTAGTTGGTATACAACTATTGTCAATTCCCAAAGGGATAACCGTTAGTCTAGTCCACCAAAAAAACAAACAAACAAAAAAACACGGAGTCGTGTGGCACTTTAAAACTAACAGATTCATTTGCATGAGCTTTTGTGGGAGAAAATCTGACTTCCTCAGATACTTTGAAGCATCTGACGAAGTGGGATTTTCTCACATGAAAGCTCATGTGAAAAATGAATCTGTTAGTCTTAAAGTGCCACATGAATCCTTGGGGGGGGGTGATTTATTTATTTATTTATTTATTTTTTTGTACATCTATAGTAAAGCATGTTCAGCAATAACTCATTCCACCTCTGGCTCTGTGTATGATTTCTAGGGAATTCATTCTGCAGCTCCTGGCCAGTCTTGTGGTTTCTGTATCTAGCTTCTCTGCTGTGACCCATGCAACATCTGCCTCTCAACAGAGCCTGGTCACTTACTTGTTCAGTAGGAAGCAAAATGCAGCAGGGTGAAAGATGATGGGATTTGTAATCATCTGTTTAGCACATAGAATCATAGAATCATAGGGTTGGAAGGGACCCCACGAGGTCATCTAGTCCAACCCCCTGCCAAAAAAAAAGCAGGACCACTCCCATTAGATCATCCCAGTCAGTGTTTTGTCCAGCTGGGACTTGAACACCTCCAGAGATGGAGATTCCACCACCTCCCTAGGCAACTTATTCCAATGCTTCACCACTCGCCTAGTAAGGAAGTTTCTCCTAATATCCAGCCTGGACCGCCCCAGCTGTAACTTGAAGCCATTGCTTCTCGTTCTGCCCTCTGTTACTACCGAGAACAGTCGAGCTCCCTCCTCCTTGGAGCAACCCTTCAAGTAGTTGAAGGTTGCTATCAAATCCCCCCTCAGTCTTCTCTTCTGCAGGCTAAATAAGCCTAGTTCCTTCAGTCTTTCTTCATAGGGCTTGTGCTCCAGCCCTTTGATCATTTTGGTTGCCCTCCTCTGGACTCTTTCTAATTTGTCCATGTCCTTTTTGTAGTGGGGAGCCCAAAACTGGACACAGTATTCCAGATGTGGCCTCACTAGTGCAGAATAGAGGGGAATGATCACATCCCTTGATCTTCTGGTAACACTTCTTCTGATGCAGCCCAGTATGCCATTGGCCTTTTTGGCAGCAAGAGCACACTGCTGACTCATATCCAGCTTCCCATCCACCATGACTCCCAGGTCCTTTTCTCCAGTGCTGCTATTTAGCTGATCACTCCCCAGCCTGTAGCAGTACATGGGTTTTTTCGTCCCAAGTGCAGGATTTTCCACTTTTACACATCCATTCCCATACATTTTTTTGCTTCCCGACACAGGGTCTTGTGGGAACAGCTGATTCTGCGTATAGAAATATCAAAGTGGGCTCTCACTGGAACTTTACAAGAAGTTTGTATACTTTCTTTCAGCAGTGGACCTTGTCCATATCTTTATCACTCCAGCATTGGAGGCTGCCTTATGCTGTGTGTGTGCTCGCACTTTCAAACCATTCAGGAGCTCATGGTGTTGCAGCATGAATCTAATGCTATCCATTTTGTGGAAGGAGTGCAGACTCTACCCTAGCAGTTCCCAACTATGGAATTGTGAGACTTGTCACCCTAGGTGGGGTCGCTTCATCATCAGATGGGGTTACAACACTCTTGAACATGCAGAGAATGCTGTTTTACAAAATAGCCTCCTCCACACAACATGTCTTAACATATTGCGTGGAGGAAGCTATTTTACTCTACGGAATGACACTCTTCATGCAGTGTGACTTCACACGCACCATATCTGTGGGATCACGGAGTCCAAAGGACGCCGTTTTGTAAAACAAAATGTCTGCTTCCTTGTGTCATGACTTTGCATGTGAGGCCTCACTGCAGGCAAGACAGCCACTTTAAAATGGCAACTTCCATGCTGTGTGGAGTAGTAGGAAGTAACACATCTGAAAATGAGGTCATGGAGGAAAAATGTTTGGCAACTGCTGGTCTATCCCTGCAATTTACTGCTGCTGTCCTGATATAGAGGGAAGGGGCAGTGTAGAGCCAGCTGTGTCAATAGTTTCCTTCTGGGATTAGTGGAAAATAATGGTGTGGTAGGCCCTGATATTGTCCTTGTAACTGCTGCATAAAGAGGAATGGAGTAGAAAAAACGGTGAATAAAAATGGGTTCTCCTCCTTGTCTATCCTCCCTCCCCTCTCCTCCACTGTGTTTTCTGTAATCAATTTCCTCTCTCTCTCTCTCTCTCTTTTCCTCAGCAACTTGCACAGGGTTGATTGGCAGGCAGCTAGAGACCAGTGATGCCAATTTACATTTGCAATCAATAAAGTACCTAGATCTCCTGCAACATTATTAACATACATTTAATAAACAATGGAGTTAACTTTCAGCTGACATTTATAGCTATTTATTGAAGCAAAAGCTTTCTTGCATGTTTCAATGTGCTTACACAGAATGCTGCTTTGATACAATTGCTTTCCATGCTCCTGCTCCATGCTTTCCCTTTCAAAAGTTCCTGTTGATAAAATGCTCAGATATAAAAAGTGCAGCTGTTCACCTAATGCAAACAAAAAATTGCTTTGCTTTAGTGAAGAAACACCACTCCCATTGAACTACTTGAAATTTCCTTGCTTTTTACCACTGCTTTAGCTTCAGAAACCCTGTGCAAGCTAGTTTGACTGAACTGGTTAACTATCACAGAGCTGAGTTATAATCCGGCCGTTATAATGCCCAATTTCTGGCTGGTGTTTTTGTAACTCTGGAATTGACTGACATCTTAACATATCTTTGCTGCAGATTTGGCAGCTCACACCCAGGCCACAGTGAGAAGCTCTACCTGAGTTCCTGTGTGTAGTGTTATGTTCCCATATATATTACGACAACTCATAAGGGTATAGCCTGTGGTCCTTTGGACTGCAATAAGCCAAGCCACTCTGTGTTTCTTACCCAGTGAAGTGTGGGAGAACTGCAATATCCTTGTTCCCACAATTCCCTCCTTGTTCTCAGAAGAGCTTACTAACCTGAATGAGGAAGGAAAAAAATAAACCTTGAGTTCAAATTCATAGTCAGCCATGCCAGGCAGCTATGGCTGAAAGTACTACTAAACATAGGTAAGAGGGCTTTGTCTGTGACCCACCTGTGCCTAAGGTAGCCCATCTGACAAGAGTAGGACAGGCTCCAAAAGAACCATAGATTTTCTGAGAGTTGACAGGTAATATATATGAAATAAGCTAAAAAGTGCTTTATGCATGCAAGTTAAATATAAGTTTAATCAAGGGCTATACTAGACAGCATCACAGGCCATGAATGAGAAGAGTCTTATGGTCACCAGATGAGTAAAAATATAGACTAGCTCTGTAGTGAACATAACTTTATTTTAAATTAAGGAAAATGACAGTGGAAGCAGAGACTTGAGACACTGTCAGAGGACGAGAGTACCCTGTGTGCATCTCCTTCATTACAACCTGCAATAAGCCTGAGAACAAAGTGGCTTCTGTGATGTGCACAGAAAAAGCTCTCAGAAATGCAGAAGTGATTTATGTAGAGGCTATCATAAGTCCATGGCTTCATACACCATTTCTTACTCTCTGTACTTTGCATCAAGCTGTACTCTCATCGGAAAACACTCTGGCATACCTGAAATTCAGTGACTGATTCATTTAAATTAAAAAAAAAAAAGGGGGGGGGGGGTGGGAATTTCAATATAAAACTAATAATCTGTGTGGTAGATCTAGGTTTGTTCTTAAGGTTTTACTTTTCTACCATGTTATCACTTCTAGAACGCGGACATAAATTCTCACTTCGATATTCCATAGATTTTAGCAGTGATAGTGGGGGGGTGGGGAGAGTTGGAGGTCTTGGCAGCAGACTATGGGACACTTAGCTCCTAAGACGGTATGAATTGTATAAATTTAGGGCTGAAAAGGACCTTGAGAGGTCATCATGCCTGGTTTTCTCTGCGGAGACAGGACCAAATAAAATAGACCACCCTAGATGAATATTTGTCTGATCTGTTCATGCACCTCCAATAATGAGGAAATGGAAGTGTAAGGAAGTGACATGCACTTTTTAGTTATCTCTGTTAAAGTGATCAGCATGGAAATAGCTAATGTAAAAAAAATTAAATTGCTTTCTTTATAGTTTCATGATTAACTCCATGTTAAGATAGAAAGTGTTGTTCATTCCACTCTGAGCTGTGGTGTCAGATTCTCTGCAGATTCAGAAACACAACAGTTACACTTGATTCACATATTCAAGGTTCACCCACGGCACATTTCTGGCACCACCGCTGGCACCTGCTGAGCATTTGGGTGGTGGGACTGACACAGGGTTGGCAAATGTTGCCATTGCCTGTCCTAGCTCAGAATATACCTACAGCCATAGCATAACCAACTGTACTTCAGAACAAGGGTTATGGAATAAGTGTACTGGCCTACCTTCCTATCTGTACTGTGTGTCGTTCATCCAAATCTGGAGTCTTTCTCCCTCTCTGTTAATTCAGATGTGACAAGGGTGGGTCACTAGACAAATGATAATCTCTGAGGTAGGTTTTGTTAAGTTCTCGCTTGCAAATTCTTGGAGAGCTCCTTTCACAATAGAATGCATGTTAAGCAGAGGAAAAGTAATTATCTAATCCAGCGGTTCCCAAACTGTGTTCCATGGAACAGTGCTGTTCTGCATGATATGGCTAGGTTTTCCATGAAAAAAATGTCAATGCTAGTGACATTTTCCTTCTAAAAAAAATGAAATTATTATAAATCAACTCTTAAGCAATATGTGCAGCCATGTTTTTGTATGGACCTGCCCACCCTCAACCAGCACGTCTGTGTTCCATCAATATATTCCAAATCCAAGAGTGTTCTGTGGCCAAATTAGTTTAGGAAATGCTGATCTAATCAGTCAGATTAATAGTTTAAAAGTAACTGTCCAGGGAAGCATTCCAATTATAAAAAGGTATTTCCTTATCACCCACAGATAAGTCTCATTAATTTCAGCTGAATACATTCTCTGTTTATATATACAATCTTGTAATGAGGGTGTTATGGCCATGTTCTAACAATCCTTGGACAGGCTGTCTGTGGGGCCTGAAGCCAAAAATCTTTATTTTTTACAAAAATGTCTCCACTGCTTGAATTAAAGAACTAATTCCATTAAATTGGAAAGGATAGCAATCAAAAATTTGTATATGGTCTAGCCACCAGAGGGTGACAAAGAGCCTTATGTTTTAGCATGGATTACAGCCATGTACAGCTGACCCAAGCGGTCATCTGTCTTCATTTTCTGGATGAAGGGTTAGGTCATATTACACTAGGGTCTGTGTGCTGGCCTCCTGTGGTGCTGAACACTGAAATGCAGCATTGATTTCTGGTAATTGTCCCAAAGGTCTGCAAGGAATAGAATATAAAATGCATATTTCTGGGTACGAATAAAAGCTGATCTTTCAACAGTGCAAACATGTAGCCCCCAGGCTGTGAACCTCTTCCATCTAGCATGTGATTACGCTTGTCAGGGCCATGCTCTCCCTAACAGAGGGAGAGTGTGGTCTCGTACACCCTGCAATCCGCAATGCCATGAAAGTGTCAGATCTTGAAACATCGTGGAGCACTGGGTATGCAAGTCTGTGCTCTGAAAGACCATACTTTATCTTTAGCACAGAGAGAGAGGGACAGAGCAGTTTTGCATACACTGTACTCCATGATGCTGCAAAAATGCTATAATATTTTGATTTATGGTATGCATGGCCCACTTGAAGTACAGTTAAGTCAAATCTGGTCCACCACAGGAAATAAGTTGGACACCCCTCGTAGCTGCTTGGGGGTGGAGAGTGGGAAAGTCCCCAGAAAAGAACAGTTAATTGTTTCATGAAGAATGTCAGAATGATTTTGGTCGGAGTCAAAAGGTCTAGTGAGTATTTCACGTATTTGCGGTTTTCTGGAGGCAAAGAAAAGACACTTCCTCACATCTAGTTTGAATTTTTCTGTTAGTTCTCAATATGCCCACTTTTTTCATGATCTGTAGTGGAAAGAGAATGCACATGAAAGCTGACTTAGTATGTAATAAAACAAGAAGCAGTTGTGTGGCACTTTAAGACTAACAGATTTATTTTTTGCATGAGCTTTCGTGGGAGAAGATCCCACTTCCTCAGATCTTCGAAGCATCTTAAAGTGCCACACAACTGCTTCTTGTTTTTTTACTGGACTAGACTAACATGGCTATCCCTTTGGAAACTTAGTATGCAATGTCAAGTTATATGGACTAAATTTACCTATGATGTAATAACACGCGACAGACTTATGTAAGTGGTTTCCAATGCTGGTAATTCCTTTGGAATGACATCAGCCATGAATCTGGCCCGCTGCATCTGAAATTGACTGTCTCTTAATGTTGTCACTTCTATGCCATGTAGGATTCTGTTTTCCTTACCTTACCACTTTATACTTCCAACATAAATTCTGATTGCCTATTAGTCTTGACAATCTTCTTTTATTTTGTGCCTGTTAAAGCCCAATGGGGCTCAGTGGGAAATGCCGTGTTCCTTGTCTGAAACTGACTTTTCTATAATGTCATGACTTTCCATTTGGAATGGAAAGATTCTAGCTCCGGTACCTAACAGGATATGATTTACTAACATAAAAGGCTGACTCTCTTGTAGCTGTAAATCTAAATGGCTTTAACTGATTTACACCAAATGAGGATCTGAGCCAATGTCGTGAAACTTGGATCTGGATTTTATGAAGTAGACTGTACAAGTGATCCTTCCTTGAACAAATACATCCCATGTTGTCACTGGCGTATTTACCTGAGTAAGGATTTGTAGGTGCAGACCCAACCCTACTGCCACCACTAACACATTAGCTTCTGCTGTTCAAGGTTGCACAAACAACATGTCATTACCAGTTCTGCTTACAATTGATATCTGAGTTACTTTGCCATGCAAAAATAATGCAATTAAATTTATCTGGGTGATTTAACTCTAACTAGAGAGAGACAAATCTACAATTAGTAGTTGAATGAGTTCATGAGAACCCTTTTGTGTGTGTGTGTTTTAGTTTTGAATAGACATAAGACCTGTCTGTCAATCCATCTGGATTCTTACAGTAGCACTATATCACCTAACTCTTCAAATGTTGGCCTTGTCTCTTGGGATCAAAACCATTGAGTTACATGGGACTCTACTAGAATTGAGACATTAATTAAGGTTTTCTGAAAGATTAGTGAGGCTTTCTGTTTGCTCCAAAGTTGAGGGTTATAATATGATCTGGTTTGGAGATTTATACTGAAGCACAAATTCAGATGAATTTTTGCCTCAGTTCTCATTTTCACTGTGCTCTAATCTTAAAATTCTGTTTATAGCAGGGTGACCAGGTGTTCTGATTTTTATAGACACAGTTCTGATATATGAAGCTCTCTTTTATATAAGCTTTTAATATTCCCTACCCCTTGTCCTGATTTTTTTGCTTGCCACCTGGTTCCCTTAGTTTACAGGGGGGGGGGGGGAAAGTAAGATTTGAAGCTCGTTATCCTAAAACAGAAAAAAAAGAAAAGAAAAGAAAAAGACTTGGGGGGCGGGTAGAGAGAAAGTATTTTTTTGGTGGACATGGCATTGACAAAATAAGGTAAAACAGTCTCATCCTACCCCAACCTCTTAGTGATAACTACAGGATATAATAAGGCTCATATTGCAGGGGTGTAGCCACTGGGCCAGGCCCCACCCACTTTGCCATGAGGCCCTCCCTTAGTGCCCAGCAGCAAGGTGAATTTCTCCATTGTGGCTGTGGAGGCAGCCAGCAGCTGCTATCATGAGCAGGGCAGATATACCAACACCTTTGCTCTGCTCATGGCTGCTGGGCCCCTCTGCCACAGCTACAGGCAAAACTGAGGTGCTGACACTGTTGCCTCTGCTTCATTCACACCTGCCGGTTGGTCCCACAGCAGCAAAGTTTGCACTGCTGCTGGGTGTGATGCCTCTCCCTCTTCTTTGGGTGGGAGGCAGCTTCCAGTCACATTACTGGAAGCTGCCTTGGGCTGTGCCCATCCTCCACCTTCAGAGGCCCAGCCTGAAATCAAGGGCTGGCTACGCCCTTGTTATACTGGGTTACATGCTCACAACTGTGATCATGTCTGTCCTCCACTCACATCACAGCATTTGTGCAGGAGTGGGGTGAACATTACAGAATAGTATTTGCAGATCTTCTTGTCTTGCATCAGCACCATTGCGACTTCCTCTGCTTTTGTGGTCCAAACAAATGCCCCTTTAAATCCATTCATAATGCTGCTGAAAGTTCATCTTCCTAACTCAGTCCTCAGATCATGCCTCATTTTCCATCTCTCCACTGACTTCCTCTTTTCCACAGCTTCAAATATAAGATGCTTTTGTACTTTCAATCCTATTTTTCACTTAGCCCATCTACCTACAACTTCTTACACAGTGCCAAGCTATAATTCTACTCCAATTTAATGTGCTTTTTTTTTTAATTTAAATTCTCATTCTATTTGCAGATAAGTTTGCAAACAAAAAGAAAGGTTATGTCAGTTGAGTAAATGTTTCAGAGTGATTAGTTTACCCAGCTTCATACTCTAAGATAATCTAAATATTGCTTGGACATGATGAACTATGGGTTTTTCCTCTAACTCTTATTTAGTGAGTATAATGTTCTTGGGGGTCAATCCTTTAAAGGAATTGAAATATTTTTTGTTCTTGAGCACTTACCATGCCCATACCCTGTGATCTGCTTGTAAATCTGTTTTGTCTATGTGCTATTTCCTCTATCTTTAGTTTCAATACTTCCTTTACCCACTTTTTAATGGAATAGAGCACTTGATCGATTCATGTTTCCAGTCCATAGTAATAGCTGGTTAGATATAAGGCACTGTACATGTTGTCTTTTGTCTAAAGCTGAATTAACGATTAATAATAAAAAGGCAGTTTGTGCAGCAAGGACAACTTCATGAATCTTTACAAATGGGAAGGACAAATTGATTTTTTTTCCTTGTGAAATATTTGCTGTTGGGGAAAAATTGGAATACACAAGTAGACACGCCAAGGTTACTGAGAAGTGTCCCCAAACAGTCTTACATTGTTGGTATGGTTCCCATGAGAGACATAACCACCATTGTGTCCAGCATGGGTGTGTGTCTGGCTGTGTGTGTGTGTGTGTGTGTGTGTGTGTGTGTGTGTGTGTGTGTGT
>ML682065.1:8598776-8617579 GCA_007922195.1 Podocnemis expansa
TGTGTGTGTGTGTGTGTGTGTGTGTGTGTGTGTGTGTGTGTGTGTGTGTCCCAGTGTAGGTAATACTCACAGCTGAAAATAACACCGGTACGGATCTTGGTATAAATAAAGGTGTCATGCTAGGCTTCACTGCAACATAGCACAATGGTAAGCAGCCTATAATCATATTCCTATTCGTATTCGTCCGTTTGTAACGACGAAGACCATCTAGTCATCCAGGGGTTAGGGTAGGGGTCCGTGGGTGCGCAAATGACTAATCAGACCAATCCATGCCCGGAAAGTTCTCTGACAATGCAGACAGGGAATGGTGGCGACTGATGGTGGTTTGCTGGCATTATCTTTCCTGGCTCATCTGCGTTGCTCAGCTGCATCAATCCAATTGGCTTCGCATGTTTCCATGCCCCGATGGACAGCTGAACGCCACTCTCCTCTGTCCTGGGCTATCAGCTCCCATGTAAAGTGGCTGATACTGAAGACCTTTAGTGATGCTTTTAAAGTGTCCTTGAAGCGCTTTTTCTGGCCCCCTTGGGAGCGTTTGCCTTGTTGGAGTTCGCCATATAGCAGTTTGTTTGGTAGCCGATGATCTGGCATGCGAGCCACGTGACCTGCCCAACGAAGTTGTACTTGCATCAAGATGGTGTAGATGCTGGGCAGGCCGGCACGAACAAGGATCTCAGTATCTGGGGTCCTGTCTTGCCATTTAATGCCAAGAATTTTTCTAAGGCAGGTGACATGGAAATGATTTAGTTTTCTTGCATGACGTTGGTAGACTGTCCACATCTCACAGCCATAGAGCAATGTGGAAAGAACTATGGTACGGTACACCTTGATCTTTGTCACTGGGGGGATGCCTCTCCTATTCGACATGTTCTTGTGGAGTCTGCCAAAGGCAGCACTAGCTTTGGCGAGTCTGGCATTCACCTTGTCATCGATGACAACGTTTCTGGATAGTGTGCTTCCAAGGTAGGTGAACTTGTCCACCGCTTTCAGATGCTGTCCATTGATAGTGATGTTGGGTTCAACGTGATGGTTTCCTGGGGTGGGCTGATACATTACTTCGGTCTTTTTTGTATTGATAGTAAACCCGAAGTTTGTGCAGGCTGCAGAAAACCTGTCAGCGACGTATTGCATGTCAGCTTCGGAGGCAGTGTTAAGGGCACAGTCATCGGCAAATAAGAAGTCAACAACTGTGTCTGTCATGATCTTAGTTTTAGCTTGAAGCCTCCTGAGGGTGAAGAGTGAGCCATCAGTACGATATCTGATGCCGATGCCTATTTTCACGTCTCTGAAGGCATCTGTCAACACGGCGGAAAACATGAGACTGAATAGAGTGGGAGCAAGAACACAGCCCTGCTTCACTCCGTTTGAGGCAGAGAATGGTTCGGATGTCTCTCCAGTATCATATACTCTGGCCAACATGCCATTGTGTAGCTGTCGTACAATGGCAATAAATTTTCTGGGCCATCCGTATTTCGTTATGATCCTCCATAGGCCATCCCTGCTGAGTGTGTCAAACGCCTCGGTCAGATTGACATAGATGGAGTATAGGTCAACATTTTGTTCCTGGCACTTCTCTTGAAGCTGTCTGGCAGCAAACACCATGTTGATAGTCCCATGATCTTCACGGAAGCCACACTGGGTCTCTGGCAGGAGACCTTGCTCAAGGTGTGCAGTGAGGCGGTTGAGTAGAACTCTGGCCAGAATCTTGCCAGTGATGAATAGCAGAGAAATTCCACGATGGTTGTCGCAGACCTGACGATTTCCTTTACACTTGTAGAGATGTATTATGGAAGCATCTTTGAAATCTTGTGGGACTGTCTCGTGCTGCCAGATGTGCTGGAATAGCTGATGGAATTTCTCTGCTAGGGCAGTGCCACCTTCTTTATAGACTTCAGCTGGAATGGAGTCTGAGCCAGGTGCTTTGCCATTGGATAACATACGGGTTGCTTCCTGTATCTCCTCCGTAGTGGGTATAGTGCCCAGTGTCTCATTAATTGGAACTTGAGGCAGCCGATCAATGGCATCATCATTGATGGAAGAAGGGCGATTCAGTACGCTGTCAAAATGTTCAGCCCATCTTTTGAGAATTTTCTCTATCAGTGATCAGTGTAGACCCATCGGCACTAAGGATGGGAAATGAACCCGAGGTGGTAGGGCTGTAAACTTCTTTCAGCCCTTTGTAGAAGTTCCTCATATTGTTCCTGTCTGCAAAGCCCTGTATCTCATCAGCTTTGTGGCTCAACCAGGAATTCTGCATCTGACGCAGTTTTTGTTGAATAATGCTGCGTACGTTCCTCAGCGCATCTTTTTTCGCTGTTGACTTTGGGTCATCCAGATGAACTTTGTAGGCACGGTATTTGTCCTCTAGTAGCTGTTTTATCTCTGTGCTATTCTCGTCAAACCAGTCTTTATGCTTCCTGGTAGAGGGTCCAAGACACTCCATGGCCGTGTTATACACTGTCTCACGTAGTGCGGCCCATGCTGCCTCCGCGTCCTGATTGTCCAACACGGTGGACTGCAAGTGTTTGTCTAGGGTATCGACAAAATGCTGCTTGATATCGCTGACCATCAGCTTGTTGACATTCAGGCGTTTTGAAACTTTCACACCCTGTGGATGTTGCTTGGGCTAAACATGAAGCTTAAGCTTGGAGACAATAAGGTGGTGGTCAGTCCAGCACTCGGCACCACACATGGCCTTTGTGATTCGTACATCCTGCCTGTCCCTCCTCCTGACGATGACGAAGTCAATGAGGTGCCAATGCTTAGAGCGAGGGTGCATCCATGAAGTCCTATTACGAGTGGGAAGACGGTATTCGTAATCAAAAGACCATGTTCTGCACAGGTCTGAAGGAGCAGCAGGCCATTACTGTTGCAGTTACCAATACCATGCTTTCCAATCACTCCTTCCCAAGAGGTGCTGTCACAACCAACTCTTGCATTAAAATCACCAAGAATGATGAGTTTATCGGCATTGGGAACAGCAGTGATGACATCATTCAAGTCTTCATAAAACTTGTTTTTAATCCCATCCGAATTGGTCATGGTGGGAGCATAGGCGCTAACAATGGAGGCAAACTTCTGCCCTCCTGAAAGGGGGAGTCTCAACGTCATTAGGCGATCGTTCACACCTCTAGGTGGGCCAACCAACCTGCCAATAAGTGTTTTCTTTATTACAAAGCTGACTCCAGCTTCTTGTCGCTCTGCAGGTCCTCGTCCACTCCAGAAGAAGGTGTAACCTGTGCTTTCTTCACAAAGTTTGCCCTCTCCCACCAGCCTCGTCTCACTTCAGGCAGCGATATCAATATTGTATCTGGCAAGCTCACTTGCAATAAGTGCTGTGCGTCTCTGGGGTCTATCTGAACCGTCTCTGTCAAGAAGTGTGCGAACGTTCCATGTAGCAAGGTTCAGAATTGTAGTCCTTGGTTTTTTCCTTGATGATTTGTTTCAACCTCATATGTAGGGTTCCCACCGGCTGCGGTAAACCGGCTAGGATAACATGGAGCAGGCAATTTTTAGGGCACCTTTTCTAGCCCCTTCCTCAACACCAAGGAGGTGAGCAGTGCGGTCCTAAACAGGGCTGCTCAGTCGCTCAGACGGCTGCCGAACTCCACCATTGCTCCATTCAGTGGGGAACGACCCTATAGTCTGAACCGCCTGTGTGCAGGTTTGTGGCTACGACTGCCAGTGTCCCCACACCTGTCGCTACATCGCATGCCCATCGCCACAGGACTTGGGGACAATGGAATGGGTAAAGGATGACTGATGACTTGCACGGGACTTTAATTAAAGTGAGGAAGAGTTGCGCAGCATCGACCTCACTCTCTTGTCCGAGACCATCAACTCCCAGTGGGAGGAACAAGTCAAGACGACTGGGTATGGGGACGGATGCAGTGGATGACCAAGATAACCTATGTGCGTCATCTTGCTGTCTGCACTCCACAGCGCACTGCTGTATCCGCCTTTCTCTCCATTAAACCTGATAGAGGTTACTTCCGCAGAGTCAGCCGGAGCCCAGTCTTCGCATGCAAGGTAGGCAAGCCCAGGAATACTGAGGGTATAAGACCCATCAGCTACCCTCACCTCGTTTAGCCCGCCAGTCGAAGTGGTTTGCCGGGGTGTGGCTGCTGTTGCATGCAAACAGCTACTTGGAGCCACAGGTGAGAGTTGGGTGCCAGGTGGGGACCAAAGCGGATGAACCACCCCAAAGAGTGCGACTAGACCATCCGACAGAGGTACTACCCCTAACACTGGCACCCCATACACCCCAAGCCTATAATCAAAAGGAATAATGACAGCATTCATGTTCCCAATGTAATGGAATAGTTCAACTAACAGCAGGACTCTGTTAGTCCTGTCAACTGCACGAAATCTTGTCTCTGGGGCTTCTGCTTGAATGCACTCTCTTTGGACCATTTACTCAGACCCTTTTTGCACTAGGTACTACTTCCTTTGATGTCCAAAACTACTTTGATTAATCCATACACCCTTCCTGATGCCATCCATTACTTTATTTGGTCCACATAGAACTAAACGTCTCCATTAATCAACATGTCAAGATTTGGCCAAAAGATTCCCAGCATGGGATAGCTTGGCAAGACATCCTTCCTTATCTCTTTGGCATTAGTACAACCCAACACCTTCTTCCTCACGGTACTTACCTGCACCTTATATTTGTTATTGCAGTTTCATCTTGTTTCTTGTCAGCTGTGGTGATGTCAGACTTTCCCAACCTTACTCCTGCCAGTTTGATTGTTTATGCAGCTCGGGTCTTCTGTTTTGGTTTATTTTGGTAGTCCTTTGGCTAGCACTTGGGTGTTTTTGTTTGTCCTTTTGCTTCATAATCTTAACTTTCTACTGCAGGGGAATTTGTTCTGGCTTCCTAAGAGTCTACCACTCTATAGACAAGGAATCATCAAATGTCATTCAGAATCTGTTTCTGAGCTGGCTAAATTATATAGCTGACCCTTGCACATTAAGAGGAAGTAAGAACCCTTGTTACTTCACATCCCTTTGTGTAGACACCTTCTAGCACCCTATGTCTTGGGTATGGGTGTAGGACAGAAAGCAGGGGATGAAAATCCAGGACTGCTCCCAGAATCTGGTGGCAAGGGGATAGGCTGGCTGTTGAGTAATATGCTGAGCCATGGTGCCCTTTTGTGCACTGGCTTGTATGAGGGGATATGTATGCTACACCTAAAAAACAAACAGCGAGTCTTGTGACACTTTTAAAGACTAGCAAATGTATTTATATTGCATCAGCTTTCATCAGGCAATATTGTGTGATTGTCTTCCATGAAAGCTCATGCAAAAAATAATTTTGTTAGTCTTTAAAAGTGCTACAACTCACCTTGTTTGGTTTTTTTTGCTGAACTAGACTGACATGGCTATACATTTGGAAATAGTTAATATGCTACAAAACGCAAGCAAATTGACTCTGTGTACTCCATCTCGTATGTGAGCACATTTTCTCCTTGTGTAACTCTGTTCCTGTTAGGTCTGATTTGCATGCATGTGTTTATGTTAATTTAACTGTTTGGGCTAGGGATCTGATTTTTTCCTTTATTTTTAATATAAATTTTGTTAGTCTTTCAGTGCCACAGGACTCCTTGTTTGTTTTGCATATTGAAAGGTGTTTTTGCTGGTATAATAGAATCCATATTAGGAGATTGTACCATTTTCCTCACTATTTGTTGACTTTAGTCCAAGAGTCTCAGGTTTTTTGGGTTGGTTTGTTTGTTTGTTTATAGCCAGAAATGACTATTTCAATAATCTAATTTAATCTGAATAATGCAGGACAAGGAATCACAGCCAGTAATTTTTTTTTTACCCTGTCCTTAAGACGCTACACAGAAGAACCAGTGCCCCTTTCTATGAAGCACAAATCTTTCCACTGATCCATTAAGCCAGAACATGTGGCCTGCCATTATCTCTAGATTCCTTGATCCCGACTGATGGGTCATTCTGTATATTCTGCAGAACCGGATGCAATTTAGTTTTAATACAGAACTCAGGTAGTCACTATTATGTGTGGGAAGCTATCCCACAGTCTGATGGCTCTTGCTAGTTGACACTCAATAATAGGTTTCTTTGGCTTAATTCCTTACACATGTGAGTACTGACATTTCCTCTGTGCCACCTTAAAGAATCCTTTTCCTTTCTTGGTGCTTATTTTCTCCAACTACACAGAGATAGTTATCAGATCCCACTTAATAGTCATGTGACCATGCTGTACATAATTGGTTCTTTTAATCTTTTCTAGTAATGCTTCATTTGATTAAAAGCTAGCAAGCCATGATAGAGTGCACTTTAATTTTAAGTCAGCAAAGCTAGGCCAACTCCCTGTAGAAGCCATGCATTTGAGTAGCGTTATGTTTTTGACATGCCAATTGTTAAATGAGCAGTCAGGCAGGCAATGGGGGGAGCAATTTGGGATTATACATAAGGAAAGTTAAAGTGGTGATTCTAACTTAATTTAGTTTAGTGCAAGGCAGAGAGAATACCTTTACTTGGATGGAGAAGCCAAACACATAGTGAATTGTAACTGGGTCTGTACTCTTTCTGTCCAGGCATGGTGATCAGAGTAATTGCTTTCAGTCACAGAAAGCCACCATATTCTATTTCAGGTCATACTGTTATAATATATAAAATACAGATCATACTTTAACTATTTGAAGGCTTCATACAATACAGACTCTGGGACCTTCCATTCCTTTTTAATGGAACCAGGTGAAGTATGACCATTAGACATAAATATGTACTGTATCTCTTGGCTGCTTCCACGAGACATGGAAAAGATTATTACAGTTCAAGATATTTACACTGCAGGAAAGATTATGAATTGGAAAGAACGACCCAAATCTCAGAGTTTCTCTGATTCAGTAACTTCAGTTTGTAAGGGGTCATGTGAACATTTTTCCCTTTTTAGTTTCCAAAGTATGCCAATTCAAACTTGTCTCTGCAATACAAGCCTGAGTATTGTTTTTGAGTGTAGGGTTTGAACAAACCTCTGATTCTACTCTGAATCTCAATCTAGAGAAATAGCTGGATGCCAAGAAGTAGGAAAATGGTCATTCCATTTTATATTGAAGCACATTACTGCTTTTTATTAATAAAATTGTGATTCCATGGATGGTTATTTTTGTGAGCCAATCTAACAGATTTTAAAGATGTACATGCATGTGTGTGCACATGCACTCAAGCTAAAAGAAAAGTAGAAAAAAGAAGTAAAGTATATTGGCTGCTGATCTTTTTTGAGGGAAAAAGATGGTATTTTTCCATTTTTATTTTAATTCATGTTCATCGTCCATGAGTTTTAAAGATGTAGTGGGATCTTTTTGGTTGGTTCCCTGGACTTGTTTGTCTCCCCAGTGAGTTGTCTGTTTTCCATGCTTCTCCAACCTGCCAACTAACTGGAATGCCACATAATAAAAAAGTCAGCATAAATTCTGTCTTGTTCATTGCCCATTATCCTTGCTGATGTTGACAAATGTCATTAGTTTAATGACCATAGTTATCCATTGTCATAATTAAGGGAGAGATCATTTAATGAAGCTGAATGTAACATTTCTTAATTTGATGTATTAAGCAAAAATGTCACGGTTAGGCACACATCATCACCCATCATTTGTGAAGATGAGTCAATAAATTAAACAAACCATTGTTGTTAATGTGACAACAAGGCCCTGCTAAAGCTCTGCAGGGACAATGAAAGAGAGTGCCAGATAGTCTATGCCAGGGGTGGTCAAACTTATGGAACTCGAGCCACACAAGTTGATTATTAAACCTTCGAGAGCTGCAGTGAGGCCTATAGCCATATACTTTTACCTACTCCAAAATTAGTCAGTTTAAAATTCATTGCACACTTTCCTTTTATCATAAAAACAGGACAAATATCAATTCTACTAATGTCAGATTCTAATAATTACTTAAGGTTACCATGAAAATTAGGCCTATACAGTAAAAACCTAGCTGATGCCCAATGTAGAAGACTGCAAGTTAGTGGTGAGTATTTTAAAATCCTGACCATGCCATACTTCTCCCCACAATCTGCTACCATGCTGCACTTCTCCACCCCTTCCTGACCCTCTCCCGAACTCCTAGGCTGGGGCTGCTTTCCTAAACTGATTTGCTGACGTTCTTCCAGGAGCCACAGTTTTTCATTCAAGAGCCACATGTGGCTCCCGAGCTGCAGTTTGGCCATGTCTGGTCTATGCATATAGTTCCTTCCCTCTTGCCAATATTAACAGTCTTTGGGTATGTTGTGGTATTTCATGCTTTTCTCTCCCTTATGGGGTACAGGTCACTTACTGATGGATACTCTGGTAGATTCTCTGCTCCTTTAAGTCTTTAAAACATTATTTGAGGACTTTAGTAACCCAGTCACAAATGATGGGTCTATTATAGGAGTGAATGGGAGAGCTTCCATGCCTTGCATTTCACAGGTCAGACTACTAGATGATCATATTGGTCCTTTCTGACCTTAAGCTCCTATGAGTCTGTACAAGTCATAAACATTGTGTTAAGCATGGCAAAAGTGGTAACATTATTTCTTTGTGCATTTTTGCATAGATAAGAGTTCAATAGATATCTCTGGCTCTCATTAAGCATGTCCTTTTATTAATCACTAAGTCTTAAAGTCTGAAAATACAAGTATATTTCCACAATTGCACAATACAATTAGGTTTGCAGTATCACAGCAGGGTTTTTACTTCATTTCAGTTTGGTCTTGTGTTGCTAAGTCAGTGAGATACCTTGTCCATTATATCCAAGAGAACATGGCAGACAACTCTCGAGGAAGTTCAAGGAAAACTTGGTTCTCAAAGTCTGGAAGATTCTATGAGATTCTACAAAGGTTAAGCAAAACAAACAAGGAGTCCTGTGGCTCTTAAATACTAACAAATTTATTTATTGCATGAGCTTTCATGGGAGAAAATCCCATTTCATCAGACGTACCTAAGATCTTCTAAGTGTCTGATGAAATGGGATTTTCTCCCATGAAAGCTCATGCGATAAATAAATTTGTTAGTCTTTATGTGCCACAGGACTCCTTGTTTTTGTTTTGCTGAACTGGACTAACACAGCTACCTCTTTGCAACAGCAAAGGTTAAGAACATTTTTGGAAATTAGTGGGGAAAAAGAAATCCACATACAGAATACCTGAATCATTTTATTTTTTTCATTCGATTTCACATCCGTCACTAATGACTAAAACAGCATCCCAGGTGATCACCTGCCCCTAAATCCAGCCCTGGTCATGAGTAGTGGGTTTGGGCTGACTTGTGTATATGGAGTTTGTCTTATGTCCCTTATGTCATTGCTTTAAGGCAGCTAATGTGTGAGAGGGTAGCAGAATCTGAGTGCTACTGCCATTCTTAGCAGAGAGTACAAGCCTTCCTAAAACTACAGTACCCACATGGAGTAGTGAAGTAACAGATTGACAGAGTCAGACAGGTACCCAGAAACTGTGTACTACAGGGAAATCACAAGAAAGAAAGAACGATAGAATGCCACTGGTCATCATCTACAACCCCCAAGTCAAACCTCTACAGCACATCATTAAGGACTTACAGCCTAATCTTCAAGATGAACCCCAACTCTCTCAGGCCTTGGGTAGCAGACCTCTTCTCTCTTGCAGACAGCCCCAAACCTTAAACAGATACTTACCAGCAGCTGAAGACCTAACAACAGAACCATTAAAGCAGGCACATACCCCTGTAACAAACCATACTATCAACTTTGCTCACATATCTGCACAAAAGACACTATCGTAGAACCTAATCAAGCCACCTACTCCAATAAGGGCTGCTTCACTTGCTCATCCACCAATGCGATTTAAGCCATCATGTGCTTTAAATGCACCCCACCACTTTCATGTTACATATTGGACAAATAGGACATTCTCGGCACAAAGGAACAAATGGACACAATTCTGACACCAGATATAATAATGTTCAAAAAAAGAACAGGGAAACACTTAAATCTTCCTGACCACTCCATTAGTGATGTGTTAATAGGCATACTCAGACAAACAAATAATAAATCAAAGCTTCAAAGGGACTCTGCAGAATTCGAATTCATAGGCAGATTTGACACCATCAACCCAGGGCCAAATATAGACTTTTAGGTTTCCGTCCATTACAACAGGTAATTTTACTTTTCTCCTCCCCCAATCCCCGCCACTAATTGCTGTGCTTCAGTGTTCGGATATACACCACTTTGATTTGTTGTTGAGTTCTGACTTTATCCTAAGACTTGCACTTGCATACATTTATTTTGTTCCCATTCTGTAAGTTCCTCATCTTCAAACATCTGAGAAAGTGGATTTTCTCCCATAAAAGCTTATCTGATAAATAAATTAGTCTTTATAAGTGTCACCAGATGACTTGTTTGTTTAATTCAGTAAGAGTGGTTGGTCATGGTGAAGCCATGGCCACATTTTATCTTCCATCCGAACCAGTGGAGTTAAATGCTGTGTACTATATTGCACCCATTAGCATGAGGTCTGTGCACCAGTTGAGAGTGGATGGTATGCTAAAGAATGGGCCTGCACCAAAATCCTGGATTAAAATATCCTGGAATTAGGCTCTGGTACCTGGAAATACCCTGGAATATGATCTGATCAGTTGAACAGGCTATTTGAAAACCAGTGAACTTTGGTGTGTGGTTTGTGCATGTTTGTGTTGTTAAACCTCTTTCCAGGCTCTTAAGTTGCCTGAGTTGGTAAGTCATTCTGGGTTAAAATTTTAGGATCTCAGTGATGTCATTCACCATGACACTGTGCAGCCACCCTCCAATGAAAAGGAAGATGTCAACAAATACCGATTTTAATACCTGTGTCTTATAGCAGTGGTCCAGAGTTCAGGTTATGTGCACGACTCAAAAGCAACTGCAAAATTAAAAAATGATGGCTTCCTTTCACTTTCTACTAGTGAAATCCAGTCAATTGCACTGAAGTTTTGCAATCTTCTAAAGATTCTTTCTTTAGATGATAATGTTGGACTATGCGATTTGGCCATTTAGACAAACAGTTCTTTCTAATGCTCCACTCCCTTCATTCCAGTGCCTCTAATGCACAGATATACCTAAATCTATATCCATTCACTTTCTCTCAGCAGCCTGGTGTTAACAAAACAAAACACCATTTTTACTACTGTAGACGGCTCATCTGGGCTGGATTTTGATGGACCTGGCAACTTTCGGGACTTTTTAGAACATCTACACAATTGCGGAGTGCAGGGAGCTTGGGACATAGAAAGAATGGTGTTATTTGGTGAGACATGGTATGTTGTAGATGGGGACATAAGGAAGGACAGACTATATGAGGAAGAATGGGAAAATGCATGGTAAAGACTACAAGGGAAAGGAGAAGCTTAGAGTTGCTGGGGACAAATGAGATTGAGAAAGCATGTGACCTTACGTAAAAGGGGCTCCACCGAACTCAGTGGTCTTCATCTAAGTCTTGGCTTTCCCTAGAAACATCCTGACCTTCTAGGACAAGACACTTTTAGTTTCCATTTTCAATTCAGATATACTTCCTACATAAAGTGTGTTATAAAGAATAATCCCTCAACATTTCTGAGGTTAGACACCACATCTACAAACAGTAGAGGAGTGTGTACTTAGATAGGCAGTGCCCTGTGAAGAATGATCAGGATGGAGCATCTGAAAGGCTGGCATCCCCGGTATCATACTGAGTGTGACAGGTTCAGGCCGGAGGGTTTTCCCTGGAGAATAATAGAAGGCCAATTTATGAGTTCCAGGCTCAGCAAGTCCCTTCTGGTTGGGTTTTTCTTTGCTGCTCTCTCAGGCCTAGCAAATGTCCTCTGCCCCCTTTGGGCAGGTGTTTTGCCTCCCCCTGTCTCTCTGCAAGATACTTGCCGACCAGCATTCTGCCCTTCCTAGATCCTTCTGCCTTCTAACAGCATCTTGCCTCCTCACACTTTCTGGTAGCCTTCCTCACTCCCAGGCTCCAGCCACAGCCTCCCTGTGGAAGGAAGGCTTTTATCAAGTCTTGAGATGGACCTGGATTATTTCTAGGAGTAGCCCTTGCTCAACCAGGAAAAGGGAAGACTAGGTACCTACCACATCAAGTTGGACCATTAGAGATGACTGGCAAGAAGGCCAAGAGGGACCCTGTCCAAGAAGCATCCAAATGGTTTAGGTCAATGGGGTCATGGAGAAGTAACCCAGGGAATCTAGCTGGCTTTTGCAGTGTGAGGCTGCTATTTGTAGGATCCCTGGGTTGGGGCCTGGAGTTGAGGGTGGGACTGAACTCTGTCCCCACCCTTTATCCATTGGAGGGACTAAAGTCCCAGCAAAAAGTCAAGGCCTACAAGAACCAAGACAGGACCGGGAGCCAGCAGAGAACAGTCACCTTGGAAAGGCTGTATTATCCTTAATTGCCCTAGAAGGGGGAAGAACATTCAGTGGTGAAGCAGTTCCCTGTCCTACCACTAGAAGAAAGCACTGGACCCATCAAGGTAGAAGAGAAGTTTTGTCACATGTGAGACTCATTAGGTGTCTGGTCACTACTGGGTTCTGACTGTACACAAGTTTTTTCTGAAAGTCTCCTACCTCAACAAGGCCTGATTTTTATATTATTATTTATTAATTTTAACTCTTGAAATCTGAGACCCCAGGCTTGGATGGCAGACCTGTAGATTAACTGGATGACCTTTTTTTTTTTTTTTTAAATCTAGTGACATGAGGAAAAAAGTATTGAGTTTTGATTTAAGGCATCCCCTTTGAGTGTCTGCACTCAGAATGAAGAGTGCATCAAAATATAAAACATTAAAAATCAAGTCCTCTAAGGCTGAATTTCCAAACAGTGTATTTTCTTTTTTTCTGGGATATTCAGTAGTTTTAAAGTGCTTTGTTAGGAGTTATCAGCAAAGTGGTGGACAGTTACCCATGCTGACGAGGCCTGACAAAACTGGAGAGTGTTGCATTCTCTCCTCCTTAACTAATAAGAGAAATTTCTTGAGCACTTTCATCCTCAAGGACAGAAAATATATATTTGTGATCATGGGAGTACATCTATGACAAATGGAAAAGAATTTCCTGTGAGGTTTAAATATGAGATATGGAGTCCTAAAAGGATTAAAATTCATTCTACTTTTGCTTCACACACTTTAGATCTCAGTTTCTGGCTCAATCTAAATCAGAAAGCTGCATGATGTTTTTTGTATTCAGCAATCTTATTGGTCCCACGGATTCTCAGGGCACATTAAAGCTAAAGAAAAGGGGACATGTCATTGACTCCAGTAAAGAAAGTGAAGCTCTCATTTAAAAGGGTTTACTTACCCAAAGAAACAACTTATTAGCATTCTTCTCTTTGCTGAGCTGAGGAACTGGTAAAAATGTAGCCCTGTAATTTATAGCTGCCTCTGGCCAGCTCTGAGTTATGCACTGTTCTTACAGTACTTTCACACCCACACTATCACATAGAAGCACGATGTGCTAGACCCAAATGATCCC
Organism: Podocnemis expansa; assembly: GCA_007922195.1. Classification (NCBI taxonomy): domain Eukaryota; kingdom Metazoa; phylum Chordata; order Testudines; family Podocnemididae; genus Podocnemis; species Podocnemis expansa. The sequence goes on from ML682065.1 coordinate 8,612,253, forward strand.
ATCTTTCTTTATATCTTTCATTGTATTTGGATTCATGAACAGAAGAATTTTGTTGGCTGGGTTTTCCCAAATAATGAGCAATTAAAATCCCCTTTGCTTAAGCATACATATTCCTTGGCATATACACACTGTACTCTGGGAAAAGGTCTCAGCATTTAATCATGAAGCTGATTCTCTCCTGTATTATTATTACAGTGGTGCATACAGACCAGATGTCACTGTGTTCTGTTCTGTAAATTCACGCAGTCAGTCCCTGTACTGAAGAGTGCACAGTCTCAAGAAACAAGACAAAGGGTGAAGGACTCATTATGATCCTCAGTTTCCAGGTAAGGAATTGTAATGAAGTATTTAAACGATCTGCACAAGATCACACAGTTGTGTTCCACAGTGCCTTCACTGCAAAAACATACTGCCGTTCTCGGCTGGTTCACCTTGTGCAATGTCATGGAAGTACACTAGTGCAAACGGCCAGTTCAAAGCCTGGGGGAGTGGGGGGGAAGGGGCAGGGCTGCCCACCCCACTGCCCCCACCCAATCCGGTGGCACTCTGCTTGGGAAGCAAGGCACCTGGCCTGCCAGTGCTAGGGGTGGTGTCAGGAGCCCCGGCCAGAGCTGTTTGGAGGGCTGAAGGAGGTGGGGCTGTGGGGCCACATGACTGGTGCAACTTGGATGGGGTGTGTGTGTGTGTGGGGGGTCTGTGGCCAGTGCACTGGGGGGCTGGAGAAGGGACCTACCTGTGGGGGGGGTGTCTCAGGAGCCTGTATGAGCATCAGCTGGCTCCAGCATGGAATGGAGGGTGGCGAGCAGGGCTGACCCGGCCCACTTTACCCCCCCAGGTTCTCTGCCCCCTGATGCTGTGATAGGGACCTGAATATGGAAGGGTCCGTAGGGGCTGGAGCCTGGGTCCCCCTTTCTGGCCAGCACCTGGGGAGCTAGCCCCAATAGCCCCTGCTTTAATCTGGCCCTGGGTGCAAATAGGTGGTAGAATTGAGTCAAGTGGGTTTAGTGGAGTGACAGTAAATCCCATAACAAAAAGGCTTGTTGGTAAAACACAGCATTTTACAAACATGGATGCTACAAAATAGTTTCCAACTGTAATGGAATTGCACATGAAAGCTGTGATTAATGAATCACAATGTTTAATTGTAGCGTGAAAATGCACACTAAAAAAGCAAGGTGCTAAAACAACCAGTTAATTTGCAGTCATGCCACAGCAAAATATGTTAAAGTTAGAGGGACGTATTTGTCAGCACTTATTTCCAATGTAACTCTGTATTTATTACTAGACTTCAAAGCACTGAGCCAGAATTTGCTCTCCATTGTATGTCTGTAAATCCAGAGTAATTTAGCTCAAATCTGTGGAGTTACTATGGATTTACACCAGCTCTGTGTTGCTGGCATTACTTCAGTTTGACCCCAGTAGAACTATGAGCTTTGGCCCATGGTATTTTATTTAACAGTCAAGAGTATCTCCTCGTGAGACTGAATGAATGTGCAATCAGCTCATGCTCGGAAGGGCTATTAAAGTCAATTGGCTTTGCAAGTGTGGATTGGCTACAGGAATTGAGCCAGAAGTGGTCTTGGATACTGATTTCACAGCAGGATTCCCTAATGTAGCTTCATGGCAACGTTTCTTTTTTATCAAATCCTACTGAAGATGAAACACTTTGGAGGGATGAGTGTACTTATTCAGTTCTGAGGATAGTCTGTCACTTTACTGCTTGCTTAATTATAGAAAAAGGAGATTGATTCATAAAAACATTCAGTCTTTGATATAACTTTTATCCGGCTGCCAGAGATGCAGTTTCCCCAGCTGCTGTTGGTTTCCACGGGGGTTATGGGTCCTTGGAGTCTCCTGAAAGTCATGGCACCGATGTTCAGAGTGGTTGGTGGATGGCAGGGATTCCCCATTCTAATCTTTGCTCTGACAGGGACTTCTCCTTAAATCTAAATTTCCCAACTATAAAGCGAGGAACTAGAATTGCCTTCCACAGGTGTCAGAAGGGCTTTGAATCCTTGAAGGAAGGGTACTGTAAAGGAAATGCATAGAGTACAGGTGCAACTAATTATTGTGACTTTGGCTGGTATGCATTGTGTCTTGTGAAGTGGCCTGTGTTTTGTAATCTGTAGCAAAGGAAGTTGTCCACTTTGGTGTACTGGTGAATGCCACTGTACCTTTCATTTGAAAGGAAATGTAACTTACATGCTGAAGAATAGTGGAAAATCATAAGTTACATACAAATTTTCTTTCAGAAGGAAATTCTTGCCTTACTAAGGCAAGGAACCAGGGTGGGTGAAAAGAGGGGGGCAAAGGAAGAAAATTCCATTCTGCATAAAGGGAAAGGGATCATGATGATGCAAGAATCTTCACTAGGTAGGCATAATTCTGAAAGAGAGAACACAGATCTAGGTCTAAACATTGAAATGAACAATCTTCTCCTATTTGTGCTAAGATTTCCTAGCGGTGGTAGAGCTCTAGCCAAATTGCTCCTGTATAACACTGCAGCAGACTAAAGTATGAACTAGTAAATAAGGGAATAGATAAAGATTCCGATCTGAGTTCAATTTCTGGCTTTGCTGCATGTTTCTTGTGTAACCTTGGGTAAGTAACTTCATATTCTAAGCCTCTGTTTCCCATGTGTACAATGAAGACAACTTCTTCCTTCTATCCATTGTCTGACTGGTTGATTTGTCACATTTTGGAATAACTCTTCGTTGAACGGGGCTAAAATCCATGTGCTCTACTTGAGAATTACTTTAGGAAAGCCCTATCCCCTATGCTATACAGAAGATAAGACTAGATAACTACAATGGCCACATCTTGAGACTAGGATCTATGGACATTAAATCTCCATTGCAATCCATTTGTTCAGCTGTTATTGGAGGAACAGCAATAGCCATTAATCAGTCAAGTGTGAGGAGGCAAGTAGTCTTTGAAATCAGCATTTTTCCCTTTCCAGTAATTCTAATGCATGTTTAATATTGTTTTCATTTAAGCACGGTGTTTGACTACAGGGTTATCTGCTAATATTTTGGGGGGGGGTCAGGTTCACTGACTCCACCTTTCCATCCATCAGTAGGCACTACATGCATATTTGAATGGGCTGCTTTAAGATACTGCAGAAGAAGGCTAGCCTTATCTAGTCATCCCAAAATTTGAGGGTGTTTTGATCAGAGTGTTGGCTAAGGGCCTTTCTGGTACTTTTCCTTGCATTGCCAATTTACCTTGAGGCTGTTTAGAACTTCTTGGGTAACTAACTTTAAGTTCTATTGTACTTGCTTCTTGAGTGCTAAGAGCATGATCTATTGAACACTTCAAGTGACAGACCTGAGAAATTAACTGGAGTGGTTCTGTCAGTGAAAATAAAACTGTGAACAAGAAGATGCTCTTAGCACTTAAGGCAAGGTGCATATCCAGTGACATCTGTAGTTTGAATGTGACTGTGAAAATAATTATAAAGTCTTTCCTTTTCAAATCAAGGGCTTCATGATGCCATTTAGAACTTGACATTCTCTTGGTGAGAATGAAGATTTTTCAGAAGTGATGAGCTGGACCAAACTGAGGAGATCGTGAACTCTTCTCTATATTATTGCTTGTAGTCCCTATCCTTTTGCAAATGTCTCCTGGTTCTCTGTGAAGATGGAGGAAATCAGCCTTTCAGATAGCACTAGTCTGATTAATCAGGGCAGGAGCCTCAGTTGATTGTTAATTACCATTGTTTAAAATCAATGTGGCACATATTAAGTGGATTAAAAGCTGGATATCAGATGCCTCTCAAAAAGTAATTATTAATGAGGCACTGCCAATGTGGGTCTTTTCAATTGTAGTCCTGCAAGGCTCAGTTATCAGCCCAGCTCTGTTCAATATTTTTACTTATCAGGAAGAAAATATCAAATTATTGCTGCTAAAAATGTCAAAGTTTGAGTGAGTAACTGATAGGTCAATGTGATCTGGATAGTTTAATAAGCTTTGGGTAGTGAAACAGCTCGTAATACAGCTATATGCAATGTCATATGTGTAGGAACAAAGAACTAAGTGACTCTCAAACTCTTTGATTATTGTAGAGAGACACTAAATGTGATACTGTAATAAGGGTTTCAGTATAGTACGCATGAACAAGAGGGTACTGAGCACAGAGATGAAGCTAATATCTCTTGATATGAAACTATTAAGATCATTAGAATACTGTGTCCAGTTCAGCCAGTCTCCATACTTAAAAAATATATCTGGAGATTGTTCAGAGAAATGTTATAAAAAGGATTCAACAGTTACAAAATACACCATGCAAGGAGAGACTTAAGGAAGTCAAAATATTTAACTCATCAAAGAGAATAAAAGTCCAAGGTGGAGAAGGACCTAGCAAAGGAGAAATATCTGATAGTAGAGGATAATTTTGTCTACTAGTTAAAAGCATCACAAAATCCAGTGGCTGAAAATTAAAAGTTAGAAAAAGCCATGCTGGAAACAAAATACAAATTCCAAAAAAGGGAAAAAGATTAAGACTGGATGACTTCCAAAAAAGAAATTCTTCCATTCAACCCAGCTTATGGGGCCTGCTGCTGGAATTACTGGGTAAGATCATACAGCCTTTGGTGTTCAAAGATTAATCAGTTTTAACGCCAGAGGAGACAGATATGACATAGTTTGCTCTGCTGCATAGCACAGGAGGTCATACTATATAAAAATAGTGGTACCTTCTGTTCATAAAATTTGAGTCTGATCTTTACCAAAATCAGCCTAGCTTTTTTATTAATTTAGCAGTAACGGAAAGAAAACTTCCCTTCTTAGGTGTGGTATAATTTTGAACAAGAATTTTGATAGATTTTGGTTTCGTATCTTGTGGCTGATCTTTGATTTGATTAATTAAATGTCTAACTTGACTTTAAAATAGACTCTGTGTTGGTAATGCAGTTCGACCTGGAAGAATGAATGTGAATGCATGCCTGTGTTACACTGATTTTTCCCTCATAAATAATAGAATCATTACAATTTTTGTATGTTCATTGGCAAACCATCTGCAGGTATGACATTTAGCATCTGTACTTAAAAGTAGCCACCTGTTACACTGTTGATCCTGATGGTGGATCACTCAATATAAATCAAAATTATCATTGTGTTTCTGCATCTCTTATGATCTGTCATTTCCATGACACTTAGGCTATGTTCACACACAAACTGCTTGTTTCGAAACAAGCCGTTTCAAAATAATGTTTTATTTCGAAACGCCTTATTTCGAAAGACAAAAAAGTGTCTTCAAAATAAGGGAAATGAAATAGCATGTCCACAGTCTGGACATGCTATTTCGCTTCGGGGGGGCTGCAGACTCC
>ML682065.1:8617979-8638594 GCA_007922195.1 Podocnemis expansa
AAAACAACCTTTTTTTGAAACAGAAGTAGGTTTAAGCTGTTTCAAACATGGCTCCCATTTCAAAACAAGGGATCCCCTTGTTTTGAAATGGGAGTACGTCGTGTGGACATGCTGTTTCTTATTTTGAAACAACCTCTGTTGTTTCAAAATAAGAAGCCTGTGTGAACACACCCTTACTTACTCCATTTGATCTTCCTAAGTGTCTGATTTACTGCATTGCTTCCAAAAGTTCTCAGAAATAAAGAGAAATCATAAGTTTATTTTATCACTTAGTTTATCTTCCAGCTTGTGATTATCTCATATAATTGTTTCCAACCCAAATTTTCAAAGCTTGAATGCAGTTTCTTCATAGAAATATTTTGGGAAAAATATGCACGTTTTCACTGTTTTCCTAAATCGGCTGTAATGGCAGTGGCCAAATTGTGGCTTGGGAGCCACGTGAGGTTCTTCTTCAGTTAAAATGTAGCTTTTGGAGTCCTCTACACCTCCTCTCCGCCATTCTTCGCCTGCCAGACAAAGGTGGGCAATTCAGGGCTTCAGCCTTGTGGTGTGTTAGAGAACCTGAGGCTTCTTCCCCATGGGGTGCACCTGCTAGGGGCTTCAACACTGCAGGGACGGGAAGTCTCTGGGCTTCTGCCTAAGACAGCTACTGGGACTTTGGGCTTCAGCCTAAGTGCCCCATGGGCCAGTAACCCTAAGTCCTGACACACATGACCCATGGAGCAGACGATCTGAATCCTGCCACAGAGCTTAAGTTCTGGGTGTCAAATTACTGAAAATTATATGAAGCTCTCAACTTCTCTAAGGATAAGTTTACCCAGTCTGTTGTGACAAATCTTCAGTCAGTCTTGGCCTTGCCTCATGGCAACAAAAACTGTCTAGATGTTGAGGCTCAGTCTCTGAAGCTTTCTTTACCTCCAAAGAAGACTTCAGAGCCTGAGCTCAGGCCAGAGTTCTTACATCAACAATCATTTTTAGCACCACAGAACAAGATGGTGGGTGGAGACCTGGGTTTTGAGACTCACTGATGCTGGTGTAGATGGATTCCAAGAGATCCAAAGGAGGAATTCAGACCATTTGCCAGGAAGGGACATGACTAATTTGTGTGGAAATATTGAATAGAGTCTTGGAGACAAAAGCTTCCAAACTTGATAAGGAAGGAGTCCTGCAACACTTAAGGACTAACAAATGTATTTATTGCATGAGCTTTCATGGAAGAAAATCCCACTTCATCAGGCACTTTGAAGACAGGCAAATTTACAGCTTGGGAGGAAAATAAATGCAGCGGAGTGTAAGGCATGGGATCAGGTCATGCTGTTATAACCTGATCCCATGCCTTACACTCCCCTGCATTTATTTTCTTCCTATTCTGTAAGTTCCTCCATCTTCAGAGCCTCTGACAAAGTAGGATTTTTCTCTCATGAGAGCTCACACAATAAATAAGTTTGTTAGTCTTTAACTGCCACAGGACTCCTTGCTTGTTTTGGTGAACTAGACTAACATGGCTGCCCCTTTGGAAGTTTCCAAACTTGACATCAATGGAACCATTTAGGCCTGGAGTTAAATGTGTTCCAGGGACACACATGTAAAACTAGGGCCTTAGTCGACGGTTATGAGGAATCATTGCAGTAGCATGAGGGTGAGGTTGCTGAAGAATCTTTGACTAGTCATAATAGGGAATAAGGACAGTGGGGTCTAAACGAGACATGCCATGTACTTTAAGGCTAATGAAGAGGGATATTTGTATATCCCAGTAACCATCAGCTAATAAACACACTTGCAGATACTTTTTTTTTTTGCCTCTCTCCCCTCAGTAATACTCACTCAGAGGGTAACAAGGATATGAGAGACCTTCTTCCTGCAACCGGTGATAGATATGAGACTTAGGAAGCAAGTAAATCTCAAAACAGCTGTTCTGTTCAGCTGTGCCAGACATTGTAGGCACAGGAATATTTTATAAGTATGTGTATCTAGAAAATTATAATTCATCTTTTGGCTGGGATAGCATTATATTCATGGGGGAGATTGACCAAACTTCCACCAGCGACTGAAAAGTAAGTGTCTCTGTTTGTATGATGTAAATAGCAGGACAGGTAGACAACTCCAGAGAAGTACCACCTCTGGGAGGTAATTGTATAGACTGGCTTCATGAGGTCCCAGTGATACAGAGCTTTGACACAGAGGTTCAGCCTGAAATGCCTGAGGGATCTTCATTTTGATTCTTGAGCTGATGAGAAATTGTAACTGATAGAAAGTTTGAAAGACTGGCAGCCTGATATTCTCCATGTGGAAGGTGGGTCAGACTTGGGGAGCTTAGAATGTATGTAGACTATTGGTAGCCTCACTGTATGTTCTCTTGCTAATACATTTTTGTTTTGTTGTAACAACTGTTTAGGGATGTCCAGGATTTTACATTGCCTATTCATCTTTTTTATTTAACGGTGGGGGTCACCATAAGAGATTTGTAGCACAACCAGAAGTTATTGGACAAATGCAAGAATTGCTGGATAAAATTCTATGGCCCATGTTAGGAGGATGTCAGATGAAAAAATCATATAAGACAAGGACTGAGCTTTGAATCTGTCAGTGTAAAATCATGTGCCAGTTCATGTCCTATGCATTATTTAATTGCTATTGTGTTCAGAGTTAAAATGGGACTTAAATTGTGCCCCTGCCTTTTTTTGGTCCAATGCAAAAGCATGGGCCCTTGCCTATCCTTTACTCTGAAATCCACCATTGCTGGCTAGCTGTATGAAAATGAGGGAGGAGTGGTATCTTTCCCTTACGGTACTTGAAAATGTTTTATCCTTTTATACACTCTTTTTGTGGATTATTCATTTTACTTATTTCTTCATTTCACCTGTAGTCTGTAGTTACCTTTTGCAACAAGAACTCACATAAGTAATTGTGTTGCACCTAAAATCTGGATATATTGTAGGACTATAAGTTTTTACAATTGTCTTCATTTTTAGTCAACTTTCACCCTCCACTTCATAAGACAGAGTAAGAAAAACACTTATAGGTTTCCTGACACTTCAAGAGTCAGAAGTAATTAAATAATGGGCTCAGATAAGTGCCCATGTCCTAAATCTATGTATCATAGATCCTGTACAGTGATAGCTTCGTATTTAGAGGATAATTACAATTTTTGAACTAAGAACCAGGAGATGCCACTTGTGTGAAACAGAGAGATGTAGTTGGAAAGTAGTGATTTCATTTAGCTTAATCCTTAAGGAGGGAACACAAAAGCTTACAAAGACTCTTACAAGCATTGTGGCAGAAGTGGGTTTTAAGAAATCATTCAGAAGCTGATATAAGGGACAGGTAGGGAAGTTCACTTTGTTTTTGAAATTTTAAAACAATAAAATTAAAAACAATATTCTAACTGTATCCTTCTCTCACTATACTTTTGTGTATCGCTTTTTTTCATAGGTCTCTAAGTCCTATAGGTTGCCCCATGTAGGTGGACCCTTGAACACTCTATAAATCAAGGTGTAAGCATTTAGAGTGTGGATTGTTTGTTTTTGAGGCATGGCTGTCGGTTTTTGTGCATTGAATAACTGGCTGACTTCATTGGAGTTGCTCTGAAGTTGCACTGGTGCCCAGAAACTGATAGCAGAATTTGGTAAGTAGATTTGACTTAATCATAGAAGTTTTATGTGGAGAAGATCTGTCATCCACTGCAAGATTGTTCCCAGCTGGGCTGTTCTGAGTTTAACACAAATTTGTAATGAAGATGGCCTCATCCTCTCTGTGTTTCAAGAGGGTCTCAGTCTTTAAAAGTGCCACAGGACTCCCTGTTTGTTTTGCTGAACTAACAAGGCTACCCCTTTGTAACTTGTTGGTTTTAACTATCACCTGTGTCGAGCAAAATTAATTTCAGATAACGCTACATTACACCCATTGGAAGCACAGTGGACCAGCCTCTATGCAAGCAGCTGTGTATTTATCTAATCTATTTTTATAAAGTATTTTGGAGATAATTTATAACCAAAGTAAATATGCTGAAACTGTCGAAATGATTTCCAGTTGATGACTTCAACATTTTGAAGTGCGTTCTCCCACTGGCAATAATATATGTTTTAAACATTTGCTGTTTTGTCTCACATTGTTGGAGTCCGTGGATTTTGCCATAAATAGGCACTTAATGTCAACGCTTCATTCAGCCGCTTCCCAAATCACTGTGATTTATGAAATTCTTTGAATGGAGGGAGTGTCATTGTGTGTGTTTTGTAAATGGTAAAGGTGAACTTACAGACAACTGTTTTTCCCCTTTTCTATATATTGCCTGGGTAAAAAGTTACTTTAGAAGAAATCTAAAACTAACTAATAATTGGAGAATATATTGTTGGGAATAATCGCATATAAGCAAGTGGAAAGAGTGGATGTCTGACTGTTCCAGATTGATCACTGGTCTTTGGGCTATTTTGTACTGTACCAGCGACATAAAACTGTGATTCCAGGTAAGCCCAGTTTACAACTAATTTTTGCACTCCCAGTGTGTTGCCAAGTATTCGGCTATACCACAAAGTCTGATCACTAGTCCTTTTCCTTGTGTATGCAGGATATTCTCTGTAGTAGACATTTGCCATCTCTAATATTGCTGTTTTTTCCTTTATACAACTTGGGTAATGCAAAGGAATCACAAGGGCAAAGAGGTTCCCCATGTGCAAGGCTAATTCCATGAATGCATGCCTGCTTTGGTAGAGTTCCAGTGGCTTTTGAAACGGTGAGAGCTGTTATAAGACTCTCAAACTTATTAAATGAATGCTACCTACTCTTGTGCACTACAAATAGTTATGTGCCAAATGCTTGGAGAGTGTGAATGCTTGCAATTAGCATGGATAAAAGGGTTGAATCAATCTTGTGGATTTCTGAAGACTAGTTTTCTAGGAAGTAAGTATCTAATATCTAAATGATTATCCACAGATGTGCTGCAAGTAAGAGTTTTGCCTGGAATATCAACATCAACATAAACTGAGAGAACTGGGGCAGAAGGGGAAGAGGGTGAATATTTCTACAATTTCTTCTTTCTTATTAAAAGAGAACACTAGGAAAGTAACCTCAAACTTGGAATCCCAAATTCTGTGTGTTCAGCTGATTTGGCATATGATCACGATTCCTTCTGTGTTCTTCCAATACATGAATTGGCCTCCCAGCTATCTCATATAGTCCAAACTTAGTCGCTAGTCCAGTGTTTTCTGTCTTGCATCTCTGATACTGCTGGGTCTAACTTGTTCCTTAAATTAACTGGAGGGATTTCATGGAGCAACAGCATGGCTATGAAGGAATCAACCTACCCTCTGAGCCCTGACCAGTTTAAACCATTTGGTTCAAACAGCGATTCTCCTATTGGATTTTAGGAATGATAATGCAGAGAGGCAACCAGCCAATAACTATATCTACACTACAAAAGCTAAGTCGACTTTATTAAGTTGACTCAATAAAGTCTACTTAGTGAGGCCACATTTCATTAAGTCAACTTTATAAAGTTGCCTTAAGCCAGGGGACCCATTTAAAGTTGACTTAATTACTGGGTCCCCTGGCTTAGGTCAACATTATAAAGTCGACTTAAATAGGCCCACTGCACTATAAACACTATAAAGTCGACTTTAATGACCACATTGTGTTAAGCTGACAATAAAGTCAACTTTAAGGGCAGGAATTATTAAGCTGATTTAAGGAAGACTTTAAGTTGACGTAATGAACTCCAAATATGGCTAGGGCTTTGCTTAAGTCAACTTAAGCCTTCTTAAATTGACTTAAGTTCATAGTGTAGACATACCCAATAAGAAGTGATTAGCTGTGATATACTAGGTCACTTCTGGAATTGGACACTGAATTGCATTCTCTTTAAACAAGGGTCCTGATGGCTGAAAATAAGAGAAGGCCTCATTAAATGCTCTGCTTCCTGAGCACATGACTAGGGGATGGGGAGATTATGGAGCAATCTGGATGCATAGCCACATAGGTCCACAGAAGCTTGTTCATAGTAGAAATCAGTGTACAAGCATCCCATGCGCAACCTGCAAAGGGCCAAGAGCAATCCACTCTGCAGCAGCATTGGCTGAACAATACAATACAGGGGTTCTGCAGAAATAGCAGAGTGGAGTAACAATCAAGGAGAACTGCCACCCTAAAAGATTCTGGTGGGTCCTGGACACACTTAACAAGGAAAGAACACAGGTTGTGGTGAGATGGATAGAGAAGGGGGAGAGAGGACCTTCCTGGATTCCCCAGAACCTGTAGGCCTGTTCTAGCTATTTTAAAAAGAGAAGCTGCTTCTCATCCTAGCCAAAGCATGCAATCCTGTGAACAGACTGTAAATGATTTTTGCTGAGCTTCATTTCCCAGAAGAGTCCCAAGCTTCTCACATGCACCGTATGGCTACCTTTGATTTATGAGGATTGACTTGATTTCATTTGTACATGTACTTAACAAACTGTGTCCAGATTACTGTATTTATACTTCCAAGCTTCACTCTTCTTCCTTGAAGGGTCCCAAGGTATGATGCCATGTGAAGAATTAGGGCAGTAAAGGGAGGGAAATCAAATATTTCAGGAGGCAGTCTCCACAGCACAGTTCCCTGTACAAGTCTATAACGCTCTAATGAACTTGCTCAAAGTTCTGTAACTCACTTTATTGCTTTCCAGCTGTCATGGGTGAAGAAAAATTATTTCACTAAGACTAAAATTTGGCTGAGTATCTATCTTTATTCTACCAATGTATGTTTCAGAAGGATGTTTCTGTAACAAAGCAAATTCTTTGAAAAACATTTTCTTAGGAAGTCTAATGCCTAGTTTTCTTATCAAACTTGATGTTACTCATCTCTCTTCTTCTTTGCTGCCCAAAAGAGGGGGATGCAAGGCTATATCTAGCAAAGCCTTCTGAAGTTTCAGTACATTTTATTCACCTCCCAACCAGCTGTTAATCAGCAGATGCTCTTCGAGCTTTGCTGAGCAACTCTCTACGGAGGACTAGCTGGTGCTACTTAGGCACAGCCCATGGTAAGTGGGTGGAGTGGAGCTGTACTACTCTAGGGTAGATGTTCTGAACCTTTTTGAAAGCAGGGACTTTTATGCTACCTTCCTAAATTTGTGTCAGGGAGATTTTGGAGACCAGCATTAGTGTAGGGATTGGTCGTTGAGAGACAGTGCTCTGGCTAGAAGAGCGCCAGGAGGCAGAATGAATCCTAAATTACTGTTTCTGGAAAGCCTATTTACCTGCTGCTTCCTTCCTCTACGTGGAGTGCAGCTTAATACCTCCTGTATTGGCAGCTAGCATCAAAGCTTCTTAGGCCTATGAGAGTTAAATCACACCTGCAACTTCTCCCTGCCCATTTTTGAGTGTTATATGTGCTAGGAAAGAAACGTAGCAGCCCTATGACTCCCTAAATAGCAGTGGACTGAAATTCAGTGAGGTCCTTTCACAGACTTCTTATGACCTTCCTCGTAGAAAGACCAAGCAATAGCCTTTTCAACCAGTCTCTCTCCATTTTCTTATGAGCCAGCATTGCTTGCTTTCTAGTATGCGGACAGTTGAAGATAGTTTAGGGTGGCAAGCTGTCCCAGAATATTAGCCTGTAACGTGAGCTTTGATATTAACATACATAAGAAAGAGATGTAATTAAAGTGAGATCACAGTAGCTGGTTTACAGAGTTGCAAACATATATCATATGATCCTCTGAGCAAAGTTAGGAATCCACTAGAAATTTGACAAACCTCCAGCTGTGCTTACTTAAGAAAGTCAAATGGCTATTCTAGTGAATAACAATTCATATACTACTAGTGCTGAAGGGGTAGCCATGTTAGCCTAGTTCAGCAAAACAAACAGAGTCTGAAAAACAAGGAGTCCTGTGGCTCTTAAAGCCTAACAGATTTATTTCTTGCATGAGCTTCTGTGGGAGGAAATCCCACTTTGTTGGATGCTTGTAGATGGAGCACTTGCACTTCCCTGCATTTATTTTCCTCCCATCCTGTAAGTCATAGGATCAGGTCAGACTATAACAGCAAATCAAACCAGTTGTTATTCAAACAGTGTTAAACAGCATATTACAGGGAGTGGAAGTCCAAAAAAAACCCAAACCAAACCAAAACAACCCCCCCCCAAAACAAACAAACAAACAAAAAAAAAACAACAAACCAAAAAAACAAAAACAAAATCACCTGTTGTAATAAGAAAAGAAATTAAAATCCCTATTTAACCCTAAGACAATGATATCAACTCTGCATATGAATACCAATTCTGCAGTTTCTCTTTCACGCATTGATTTGTTATCTATTTACTGAAGTATGGCAATTAACATATTGCCAATGGAATGAGCTGGGAGCTGGAAGTGTTCCCATCTTTCATTTTTTTTTAATGTCATTTTTGGGTTCAACAAAATGCATCTCGTCATCACCTACAACCCCCAAGTCAAACCTCTACAGCACATCACCAAGGACCTATAACAGGTTCTACAAGACAGTTCCTCACTCTCTCAAACCTTGGGAGGCAGACCTCTTCATGCTTACTGACAGTCCCTCTAACCTCAAGTAGATGCTCACTAGCAACTACAAAACAAAACCAGAAGCATTCAAGCAGTCACATACCCCTGCAACAAACCTGTTGCCAACTTTTTCCATATATCTGCACAAATGAAACAATCATCAGACATAATTAAACCAGCTACTCCACCAAGAACTCATTCATCTGTAAATCCACCAGTGATTTATGCCATCATGTGCCAGCAGTGCCCCTCTGCCTTATAAATTTGACAGACAGGACTGTCTCTGTGAGAAAAAGGTAACATTCAAAAACCAATTGGATTATGTTAATTGCTGTACTTAAGCAAATGGATTACAAAATCAAAGCTTCAAAGACTAACTACAGAATTGGAATTCATATGCAGATTTGATACTGTTTCTTTAAGGTTAAAAGAGATTTTAGTTTCTTTTCTTATTGCAATAGATGATTTTTGCTTTTTTTACCTCTCCTCCCTCTAATATGCTGTTCTTCACTGTTTGAATCTAAACTGCTGTAACCATGTAACCTGATCCTATCACTTATATTTCCCTGCATTTATTTTCGTTCCATTGTGTAAATTCTCCATCTTCAAGCACTGCATGAAGCAGGATTTTTCTCCCATGAAAGCTCAAGTGATACATTTGTTAGTCTTTAAAAGTGCCACAAGACTCCTTGTTTGATTTGCTGAACTAAACTGACACACCTACCCATCAGGAAAGAGTTCTGAGGTAGTTTTAAAGACTAAAAATTTCTTTAAGGCATGAGCTTTTGAGTATGCTTTAAATAAATGTGTTACTCTTTAAAACTGCCACAGGTGGTCTTGTTCATACATTACTAGGCAATTCTTTATCTACATAACCAGATCTTGAAGATTTTGGTTTTAATTTCACTAGCAGGGCAGCTTAGAGAGCAGATCAAATAGCAGATAACTAATCTCAACAAAAAGTATAGATTTGCAAAGGAGAAGGTAATTTATAATCAAACTAACCAAGTAAATAGTTTAAAATAATGGTGGCATAGAAGGTTATAACAGCAACAATCACAGGAGTGCAGTGCAGTGTAGTGTAGATGAGCGACAACTGATTTGGGGTTCAGGAATTCTTCTCATTTTCAAAAGTACCTAAGTATTTTAAGAGCCAAAGTCATGGAACCTAGGGCTATGTTCACATCTAAGATGTTATTTCGAAATAAGTTACTTCGAAATGAGGTATTTCAAAATAAAATCCTTATTTCGAAATAAATCGAAATAAGCAAATGTTAAATTGAAATAAGGGAAACCCTTAAAGCGAAAGAGCATGCTCTGTGTGTGGACATGCTATTTTGCTTCAGGAGAGGGGCAGCAGAGGATGTGTGGCAACATGGCCTCCTGGCAGGACCATGTTGCCACCCAATCTCCTGCCTGACTCTCACCTGGAGCGCCAGGCAGGGGAAGACAGCCCCCAAGGCAGGGATCCCCCTGCCCCGACTCCGCTGCTGCTGTTGGGGCAGTGGGGAGGGACCATGGGGCACCCCTTTTGCCACCTGGCCAGGGGACCCGGAGCCGGTTTGCAGGGTTTGCCTGATGCCAGCCCTGCGAGGGGGGGGAGTCCCGGAGCTGGTTCCCCAGGCTTCCTGAGGTCCTGGGGGGGGGGCTGCCAGTGGGGAGCCCGCGTGCCCCAGCAGCCAAGGCTCGGGGTCAGCTGTCTGGGCAGAGGCCGCAGGTGCTGGTGCTCAGGGGCAGCCGCTGTGAAATTGCCCAGAGGTTGCAGAGCCTGCCTGGGGCAGAGGGAGCTGGCACCCCCCAGCCGCTTGCAGGCGGCCAGGGGCTTGGGGCCCAGGGCTTCTGGCTAGCTCTGCCCCCCCGCCCGGTGGACAGCTGCCGAGCCCATGCAACATGTCCAGCTGGCTCTGGCACCCACTGCCCCCCCTACTGCTGGCGGAGGGCAGCGGGCAAGCCGGCTCCCGCATGGGCCACCCCTCCTGCACCCCCCTGCACCTCACCTCAGCACCCTGGGCAGGGTGCTTATGGCTCGATGGCCAGGGTGCTGGGGGGGTTGGGACTTTCTCCCAGGGTGCCAGACACCCTGGGAGGAAAGTCAAAGCCCTTATTCGAAACAGCCGTTGTTTCAAAACAATGCGTCCCAACAGCTGTTGTTTCAAAAGAAGGGCTATGTCAATTACAAACTAGGTTTTATTGTTCTGAAACGATGGACATTTATTTTGAAATGACGGGGTCCTGTCATTTCGGAATAAAGCAATGTCTTTTGGACATGGCAACTTTTATTTCAAAACAACCATGGTTGTTTCGAACTAAAAGCCTCATGTGGACACAGCCCAGGATCTTAAGTGATCTGGGTGCTTTTGAAAAAAATTCCACTAGGTAAAACTGTTCAAAGTTGGGTACCTAATGTTTGATTGCAGACTCTGATTATGGAAAACAAAATTAAGCCACTTATTTAGAGGCCCTACTCCAATACTGTCAATGAAGTGGGTTGGAGCCGATGAGAGCTTATGCCAGAAGAAATCTGTTAGCCTTTAGGGTGGCACAGGACTCTCATTGTTTTTGTTGTACACAGACTAACACGGCTACCTGTCTGAAAATTTTCACTTCCAATCATGCTGCCTAACTTTTAGATACCAAGAAAATCACAGTAATTCACTGCTATCCACATAGTCCAGTTATGTTTTTAGGTTCCATATACTTTGAACGGGAAGAGATATGAATCTATAAATAAGATCCATAAGTCTGCATGCTAGGCAGGGAGCCACCTAAGTTAGCCAATGAGAGATGGGTGTGTGTGCTAAGCCTGCCCATCTCTCAGGAATAGGCACAGGCTCAGGGGACACGTACCTCTGCTTAGTGATGCACCAAAGGGAATTTGCCATCTGAAGTCAGAGGATTTAGGTGCTGAAGCCAGTCTGTATGTGAAGTGAGGCAGGCACCTAATTCATTGCTTCAGCGAATAGAGAATGGGGAGCTGGTGGAGGTTCTATCGAGAAGACTGCTCTAACCATTAATTTATGGGATATTCTACTTTGCAGGGAGGTCTCCCTCATTCTCTCTCTCCTGTTTTTGAAGCAGCTCCACTGTGGATAAATAATAATAGTAAGAAAAGGGATTAGAGAAAACTGGACTGAGCTCTGGGTCTCCTCTTTCACAGGTAGATGCTTTAACACCTAGACTATAGATTCATTATCTTAGGGTTTCTCCACTGGGCTGGAGAGAAAGTTGGAAGACTCCTGTTGATAACCCTTTTGCCATCACCATCAAGAAGAGAGTAGGGAGGAAATGAACCTGAGCCTCCACATCTCACATGTTCTAAGCAGTTGGTAAGGTGGTGCTGCCCACCTTGTATAGTTCTCTGGACAACTATTTTAATGGGTCGTGAGCCAAAAGATGTTTTCAAAAACAACCTACTCGACTGGCCCCTGAATGTAATGCAAGTGACCAATTGTCCGTCGTCTTCTTGGTTTATAAATAACTCTATGGCTTAGACAGAAGGCAGGTGTCCAGATGTCTGGAACAAGGCAGCAGCACGTGTTCCCAGGGGTGAAATGGAGACAACAAGAGAATTTTAATTGAAGAACTTAGGTGTAGTGTGAGCTTGCCTACAATCCCTGTAGATACCCAGTTTTATGGATTGCAAAGAAGCCAAAATTGGGGCTCAGGCTAGGGTTTAGGCACCTAATTACTTTGTGGATCTGGACATTTAGTGCCCATGTATAGGTGCATAGCTTTAAGTAACCATGGCTGGAAAGCAAGGGCATAAACAAATGAAAGTTCATCTATGCTGACAATGAAAATACACTAAAATATAAGAACTAAAACAGAGGACAAAAAGATGTAAGGAATTGTTTGCTATATTGTTTCAATTGGTAAATATGTGAACATAATGATTAAAGACTGTCACAATGCAGAGATGCACAGAATCCTAGGTAAAGATGACCAGTTCCAGGGGGGATAGTTGTGTTTAGCCTAGTTCAGCAAACAAACAAGGGGTCTGGTGGCACTTTTAAAGACTAATACATTTATTTATCACAGAATGCAATAAATATATTTGTTAGTCTTCAGACTGCCACCAGACTCATTGTTGTTGGTTTTGTTTTCCCCTAGGTAAGGATGTGCATGTAACTTTAATTTTGCCATCTACCTGACTTCTGAGTGCTTAACTTTACGATAATGAAATCCTTTCTTCCTAGTGTACTTTTTAATGAAATTATACAGACCTAAGTAAATATTAATTAGGAAAAGCAAATAATCTACAGAATATTTGCATCAAGGTTTTTATTTCATGAATGTATCACTCTGCAAAAGCGATGGTTTCTGAATGATGTCCCAGCAGCTGAGTTTAAATCATCCAATGTCTCCCAATTAGTATCTTGAATTATAAATGCTCTTAGTACCTTCATTATGTTTTTTTAAAGCTTTCCTTCAATATAAATCTGTTCTTAAATAGCTTTGAAGGTGCAAGAAAGAATCCGTTCCATCTATTTTAGCAACAACGAGACACTGGTTTTAAAATGAAACCCAGAGAAATAAATGAATTAAATCACAGTTGAAAAGAGAAAGAAGGTAGTTGAGACTATGCCTTTTCCTGGAGTAATGCCTGTTGTTGAAAGACAAGCTTTGGAGTTTACACAGAGTTCTTCTTCAAGTCTGGGAAATTTACCAGAACATCACAGCTAAATAGGAGGTGGAACAGATGGTTAAGCAAAGAAATTAACACATTACAAGACATCCTTCAAGGTGACATAGGAAGAGAACAGTTTGGGGATTGTAGGACAAAGGACAGTTGGTGGGATATAGATTATAATGAGTCATAAATCCAGTGTCTTTACTGAGTCCATAATTTTTAGCATCTACTAAAGTTACAAATTTGAGCTGCAAGCTCATCTTTGAAGGTGTTGTGAGGGTGAAGACTAAGAGGTCAGATATGGAGTGATTTTTCTCTGAAAGGGTTGAGTTCCTGTAACATTATTAAACAAAAGGGTTAATGGACCAGTTCTACCTTGCATTTAGCTAGAACAAATACACCTATAAAAACACAGCAAACCAAAGTGCAACAAGTCAGTTTTGTGCGTATCCCGTTTTTATTCAGCTCTTAAAAAATACTGTAGTGGAAACATAGATGGATTCAGATTCACATGATGAAAAGGATGTAACAGATAACTGTATCATTTGTGTGGCTTTTAACTGCATCATGGTCATATTTCACAAAGAATATAATAATTACATCTCTAGGGACAAATAAGAAACTTACAAATTCCCATGGCTACCCTTATAAAGCTAATTCCTTTTCTAATGATATGCTCTGTTTTGAGTATGGAAAATATTTCTGAAACCTTGAATGTCACTAAAAGCAGAGTAAGGTTTTTAATGGCATTCAATCATCTTGTGAAAGCAATAGGATCTTAAAGTTCTGCATGGTGCCCATTACAATGGGCCTACCATCTATGCAATACAAATAATGATATGTGACACAGCATCTTGATAGTTGATGTCTTCCTTACACTGTCAGTCATTCAGAAGCCTTATTACTGGCATTTAATCAATGTCTACCATAACATTAGAATAACAATACCTGCGTGCATCTAATTTCACATTCACTGTACAAATTGAAGTCATCCTACTTAACTGATAACCACATCCTTCTTGAGGTAACTTGATGAAATGAGAAGGCAATGGTTTAAAATGAAAGAAATTATTTCTTTATGCAGCACTGCCAACTTGCTGCCTTGTGATGTTAGGAAAAGCAAAAATAATTAGGTTAAATTAAAGTTAAACTCATGGATGAGATGTTCCTAAATGACTGTTAGCTAAGACTGGCAGGATGCAACCCCATGCTTTGGGTATTCTTAAACCTTCAACTTTCAGAAACTGGGACTGGTCAATGGACTAAATCATTCAAAACTGCCTTGTTCTCTTCTTGCCCTCAGAAGTTGGTAGAAGCCCCTTTCAGAAGCCAAAATACAGGGCTAGACAGACCATTTGGTCTGAGCAAGTATGGCTCTAAAGTAGAAGAGCTGGGTTCAGTTCCTGGTATTTTCACAAATTTTGTGTGACCTTGGGCAAATCTCTTAATCTTTGTTTCCTATCTGTAAAATGGGAATGATAAATATTTTAATTTCTCCCACTACTTTATCTTATCTTCTGAATCAGGAAGGATCTCTGACCATACATGCATGCATCATCTACCACAGTCTTGGAAGTGATCAGTGTAACCTACTGCAGTATCTATTGTATATAGCAAGTATTTGATAGGTAAGGACAGTGTAGTAGATTATCATAAATTTATGTTCTTTTCATGGCTGCGTTGTACTGTAACCAGAACTACTTTCTCTATCACCTTTCTGATCCAAGGTGAACAAGTTTCAGTGTATCAAAGGAAAATGACATGGAGAATAGCATCAAGGCTGGATTCTTAAACAGAACCTCAAATTAGAAATAGTATTAAGTATACTGAGCTCTTCTATTAAATGAGAAAACATTAGTAAAAAGTCAGTTAACCCTGCTACTTGATTTATTCCATCATTTTGAGTGTATTAGAGGTCAATGTATTTTTTAATTATTATTTTAAATGGAAACAAGGTTTTCAAAGGGGAAATAGATTATAGCAGTCCCGGCTCATGCACTGGCATGTTCCTGGAATTTATAATAACCCCCACCTTCAAAGAATAAGAATTGCACATAACTTTCGCTTTCTAGTTAATGAGATTAAAATATGGTTCAGTGGAAAGTGTTGATGCTGAATATTTACTCATAGATCTTCAGCTTGATTGGCTGAGTTTCTTAATTTGAGCACCTACTCCCAGACATTCTCATTTGAAGTCAAATTCACTATTAAACCAGTGGTAAACTCTCAGGTTTCTAAGTCTGCACTGTATCATTTATGAAACTATTAAGCTTTTCAGGTCCACTGAAAGCTCATTGAGCAGCTAAATGAAACCGATCTGCTAAACAGGAGTTTTATGCTAGAATTAAACAGGCAAGCTATATGCTATGAAGGGGGGAAAGTTGGCAGAAGTTTAACATGAAAATTACCTGACAAATTTTACAGCTTAGATTGTTATAGAATTGATCAGTAACTAAATCAGATCTTTTCTACCTAAAGGCTTTTTAATCCCTACTTCATTATATTGATATGAAGAATCAAAATAAGGTAAAGTGGTTTATTAAATGATTTGACTTCACTTGTTCTCTTTGGGATTTTGTGTTGTGGAAACAAACCAAGTCCCAAGGACAGGGATGTGAAGAGACTTCTGACTGGAGCTTCTATTTTACCCACTCCTGCTGGTAGTAGGGATTGGGATTCAACATACAATGGGATAGTTTATTCCCTGTGAAGTTCTTTAAATCTACCGACAGGCAACACAGTATCACAAACTTTGAAGCTCTCCCTCATAGTGGATAATTCAGATTTTCTTCTATTTTTCTCCCACTTGCACTGTGAGTAAACTTTGCATTTCCTTTTCCACAGGCTTAATATTAGTATCATGAAACTAAAGCATGTTCATGTAAGTGTACAGAATTCCATGGCGCTACCAAAGGGTGAAATCAGAAATACTCGTCTGTTGGCTCATGCCCCACTATTAGTTTAATTGAGATCGGATTTGTTTCAGTGGTTCAAAGGACTGAAATAACAAAGGTCTTAAGAATAAGTCTGTTATTGACAAATTTGAAGATAGGAAAGGGAGTGGATTGTGACTAAACTGGGTGAGTGTAATGGGGTAGTCTGCCACCTTAAGGGTAGTGTAGCCCCATCATCTGGTAAGGCCCTCAAAGATTTTTGGAAGGCTTTGATTCATGAGACAACCTGGAAAATGAGGGAGTGGTAGAGATAGTGGATCCAGGATTTAATGTCTGAGAAAAAGATTGGTTTGTTTCTTTAAGATCGTGAGACCAGAATCTAGCAGCAAGAATGGAACAAAGTTTTCTTCTCTTCTGATCAACTGGAGGTGAACTGGAAGAAAGAAACTGGGATATGTATAAGGACAGACACCAGGGGAAGACTGAGGCAGAGGACTAACTGGGAAGGGGGAGCATTAGGAAAGATAAGTTTGCTAAGGTTGTCCACATCTGGTCTGAGTCTCAACCCTGCTGCAGAGAAGAGAACTGTGGACTCATGTCTTAGGGCACTCCTCCACCTTAATCGGATGGTGTGACTCAGTGAAAATACTGTCCCAGAAGGGGGAGGGAGGAATCCTGAACACAGTGGAAAGCACTGCCCATGATTCTTACATGGAGCCAGGAGTGGCTTGAAGTGGGGGGGAGCTTATGAAGTGAGTTACACTTCATTGAAAAACCTAATGCATCAGACTCCATGAAGGAGGGGTTCATGCTGAACCAGCATAGTCTGGGTAACTGAGTCAAAAAACCCTGAGGGATCACTGAGTGCATCACAGCTGCACAGCCACAAGGAGGCATTCTGGAAAATAGCCTCTCATAACCAAGAAGAATTGGACTATTTGACCTCCTGAGGTCCCTTCCAACCTTCATCTTCTATAATTCTGAGATTTGCTAACTGAATGGGATTCTCTCTGAGTTTTGGCCAGTGCTGAGTGGTTCCCTCTTTACCAAGCATTACAGTTTCAAGAATAGGTTTATGAAGTGTATACATTGGGCTTCTTCCAGTTAAGGGCTGTATCTGTTGCATTTGAGGTTACAAAAATGATTTACACCATCTACAACTCTCTCATAGTACAGTAAAGATAATATAGATCTATCATTATATATTTTGCCAATATTTTTCACTTTGTCTATTGATAACCATGCTGGTGAAGAAGATTTCAAGCCCAACAGTCTTGAACCAAAATCCCCAGAAGAAATTCATCACAGTTTGTGATGTTCCCTTTCCTCCAGGTCCTGTGAGCTGTTGGATTGGCTTCGGTTGGATGCAGCAGTCAGGAATAAAGTTGGCTGGGAAAGGGACTTTTCATTTCATCAGAAAAAAATGTATAAGAGTGTAACAGGGTGGAGTACCTATCCTCCGAGAGGGACGCTGTTGGGCTCCAGAGGAGACCACAACCCAAGCCCCTACCTGGAACCAAAGAGGCGGGCCAAGCAGAGGGGAGGAATATTTAAGGGGATGGACTGGGCAGCCACAGGGGAGAAGGAAACACGCAGCTGAGAGAATGAATCTCTGTCCCTGGGAGGGCTGAGTAAATGACCACAGGCTGGACTTTCCCATATAATCACCCCCTGCAGGTGAGGACCTGGAGGAACTACCCTCAGCGAAGGAACTGCAGAGGCGGAAGGAAGAAGAAGGCCCTCAGGACCTTGAAGAGCTGCCCTCAGCAGAAAATGTCATTGGGCTGGTGCTATCCGACCCCTGTGACTAAGAGGAGGTTCCTCTGGTGGACAACTTGGAGGGCCGGCGAGACCTTCCTCCCCCAAATACCAAAGGTCTGACTGGAGGTGGGAGGAAGGTTGAGGAGAAGAAGAAAGAGGCCCTGCGAAGAGTGGACTTTATCCGCCGAGAATCAGTGTGTTTCGGTGGGAGCACTATTGATTCACTGGTGGCCTCTGGCCACTGGATAGGGCCCTGGGCTGAGATGCGGTGGAGCAGACAGACCTTAGTCTCCCTCACCTCAACCCTTTCACTCCCAAGCCTTTCACTGACCCTGCCTAGCTTAAGTATTCACTATTTGTTCTGCCTTGCCCTGCCTGGGGGCGAGAAGGCAGCAGACTATTTAACTGGTCTTGTCCTGAGTGAGGGCTGAAGCATTGACTATTGGTGTTTTGCATTACCCTGCCTGGGGCCTAGAAGGCAGCGGACGATTTAACTGGCCTTGACTACTGGTTGCAGCGACTGATTTAGTGGTTTGCTGAGCCTGACCCATGGTCGGACCCATTTACAAGGAGTAATTTTCATCCCATGCCAGGCCCTAAAATGTTCAAATATTTAAAATTTTGCATGGAACTGGAAGCTTGCAATATTTCATTTTTGGAAGCACCAATACTTTCCCACTGTAGAATGTTTTGGTGTTTCAAAGCCAAAATATGCTCCCTAAGTTGCCAGGGTCCCTTGGAATCTGGAACCACATGAAAGCCCTGGTCTGTTGCAGTCCATGGGCTGCTGAGGAATCAAGAGAACTGACAGGAACCTATCAGAAAACAACCAGGCTTCACTCAAAATATCTATCAACACTCTCATGTAATGTTGGTTTAGACTAATCTGGAATATTCAATGTAGACATCTTTTTGAGGTGCTGCAGTATAGTTGTGTTTTAGATCCTTGCTTTTATGGAGTACAGAGCATGTATTATTGGGTGGAAGCACTCTGCTCTGATAAATGTTTGGCTCGCCAAGTGCAGTACCCCCACTGATTTCTTTCCTGACACTGCCTGGAATACTGAGATTAGCTACCACAGTTATTGGTTCAAATAACCCTGTCCAGATCTGGGGCAGTTGCCAGGAGCTGGTGGAGAGGAAAGGGACGGTTGGTACATGCAGAGTTTGTTGTAATAGTGATGAGAGCACTGGTTCTCAACCACTGTGTCAGGACACTGTGTTAAATGTGTTCTGGAAAACCAGGGAGGCGGCTGTATTTGGTGTCGTGGAGGTGGGCTGGTGTGTCCTATAGGGTCGCCATATATGTCATGACCTGCAAAAGGTTGAGACCAACTGTACTAGAGGATGATGGAACAGGAGAGCAACCTAAAAATCCACTGGTCCATAAGTCAATTTACAGATACAGTCAGTTTCTAGGACTCAGGCTAGTAACCTGTTCATGTGAGAAAATAAGTCAGGAGTCCAGGGAATATCTGTGAAGATGGACATGGTTGTGGACAACAGTTTCACCAGCTGTGTACAGGAATATGGTAATTGTCCTGGGAAGTCTGGAGTCTTCACTGGCCCTTAGCATTCCTGCAGCTCTGAAAGCAATGGAAACCCAAGTTGATGTGTGAAAACAAAGCTTGAAATGTTAACACAAAATTAAAAAAAAAAAAGTCATTTCAGGAATTGTGAATGGTAGCAATGGGCTGTAATTAAAAAATGTTGAAGGCAAACAAGAAAGTGTTTTTTAAATAATAAAGTAGATTGCCTTAAGGCAAGAACTGACATGCTCAAAGCTGCCGCTCTGAGTCAGACAGCTCAGAGAGTGGCAGTGCAGAAGCCAGTGTGTGACAGTGAGTGAGAAAAGTCAGAGTTAAAAATGCAGGCAGAGAAAATTATGGCAGCAGGTAGAGATTTAATGATGGGCTCCTAGAATAAGATTCACGCAGGCCATGCAATATCAGAGACAGATCTGCGGCTTCCAAGCAGAGTTGGGAGGGCAGCTGGTAACAGCGGCTTCAATCAAAGGGGCTCATAGGGAGTGAAAAGGACTCAGGGGGACCCTGATTTGTATCCTCCATATTTTGACTATGTGCGGGTGACTCCAGTGAGTTTCCTCTGTGTTCTTTTTGGACAGTGTCTATTTATCCTTTTGACCCAGACACTGGAAGAACTGTGGAAAACTTTGCCCACAGCCCCAGTTATAAATATTATGGTCAGGAAGACTGGAGGGGGAAACGAAAGAGGAATAGATGACAGGTCCTTCTCTCCTGATTAGATTAGGGCCACAGGAAAGTCAGTTGGGGTGGCAGATGGCTATAGCTGGCACCTCTGGTCTCACTCCCATGGATACGACAGCTTTAATTAGGGACAGTATGACCCCAGGGATTTTTTCAGGGCTCCTTTAAAATAACCAAGTGTGGCCCCTACTACAAATGATGACCAAAGGCATATTAGCTTGCAGGGGAAGGTAATAAATTCCCTCTTCCTGGGAGAAAGCCCTGTAGTAATATACAACCAAGAGGAACAGCAAATGTAAGAGAGACCAGAAAGCTATATAGCTAGAAAAAAGTGGCATTTAAACAGTCTGGGCTGACTGCAGCAGGCATGAGATATGAGAGAGTTGTTTTTAAACAGGCTTTGATCCAAGGTTTTCTCCCCATGATTCTCAGGACACGAGAGGATATTGCCCTAAAGGGAGCTATTTTAAAATACACAAAATAGAGACAGGAAGGGCTACAAGATGAAAAAATTATCCCCCCTACCTTGAAGTTGTTAATGTAACTGCAATAGTCCTCCCAAACTTTTTCTTTCTTTCTTTCTTTCTTTCTTTCTTTCTTTCTTTCTTTCTTT
>ML682065.1:8638604-8674017 GCA_007922195.1 Podocnemis expansa
TTCTTTCTTTCTTTCTTTCTTTCTTTCTTTCTTTCTTTCTTTCTTTCATTGAATTTTGAATTCCTTTATGAATAAATCATAACAGCCATAGGGGGTCAGACCAATGGTCAATCTAGTCCAGTACCCTGTCTTCCAACAGTGACCAATTCCAGCTGTTTCAAAGGGAATTAAGAGAACCGGTGGTCCTTTCCAGCAGTTATTCCTAGCCTCTGACAAACAGCAATCTCTGCTTAACCTGGCTAATCAACATTGATGGATCTAGCCCATAAACTATTTTAGTTCTTTACTGAATTTTGATATAGTCTTGGCCATCAAAACATTCTTTGGGAAGCAGTTCCACAGGTTGACTATGACCTGTGTGAAGAAATGTTTCTTATAGTTCATTTTTAAGTCTGCTGCCTGTTGAATTCAGTGACTCCTAGTTTTTGCATTGACTCTTAGTCTTTGTGTTATGAGGAGTAAACATCACTTAGGGTATGTCTACACAGTAACTGTTATTTCAAAATAAAATCCTTATTTAGAAATAAGTTAATTCAAATTAACAGTTGTTAATTCGAATTAAGGGAAAGCCTGCTTTCAAAACAGCTGTTATTGCAAAATGGTTATTTCGAAATAAGGCCGTTCGGACATGTTGTTTTGAAACAGTTGTTTCGAAACAATGGTGTTGTTTTGAAGCAACGTGTCCGAACGCCATTGTTTTGAAGCAACCATTTCGAAACAAAAGCTATTTCGATTTCCTGCTAGGTTTAACAGTTTCAAAACAACTGCCGTTATTTCAAAACAACAGGTGCTGTTGTTTTGAAATAATGGTACATCGTGTGGACATGAGAAATTTTATTTCGAAACAATGGCTATTGTTTCAAAATAAAACTTGCGTCTGAGCACAGCCTTAGTGATTTACTTTCTTGAGACCAGTTACGATTTTATAGACCTCTATCATACTCCTCCCCCTTAGTTGTCTCTGTTCCAAGTCAAAGAGTCAATTTCTCCTCATATGGAAGTTTTTTCAATATCCCATAATCATTTTAATTGCCCTTTTCAGTATTTTTTTCATTTTCTATATCATTTTGAGATGTCTGATTATCTAGCCCTTTCCTAACATTGCCAACATTAAAAACCTTTTTGACAGTCACTATACATTGACTGGATATTTTCAGAGAACAATATACAATGACTCTCAGATCTTTCTTGAATGGTAACTGCTAATTTAGACTTTATCATTTTATATGTACAGTTGCGATTATGTTTTTCCATTGTGCATACTTTCCAATTTTCTACACTGAATTTCATCTGCCATTTTGTTGCCCAGTCACCCAACTTCATTAAATCCATTTGTAATTCATCATAGTCAGCTTTGGACTTAAATACCTTGAATAGCTACTTATTCATATTTGTTGTTTCCTCTCTTTTAACCAATTACACATCCAGGAGATGACCTTCTATCTTAGTCCATGACTACTTACTTTGCTTAAAAGACGTTGGTGTGGGACCTTGTCAAAGGTTTACAGAAAATCAAAGTACACTGTCTACACTGGATCATGCTTGTTGACAGCCCCTCCAAGAATTCTGGTAGAGTGGCAAGGCATGATTTCCATTTACAAAAAATGCGTCGGCTCTTCCCCAGCAAATTGTTGGTAATGTATATAAGTAATAATTATATCTTGAATTGGTACCTGGTGCTCATGATTATGTACATCACGTACCTCATAATCTAAATAATGGTTTTGCCATGTTCTAGCTATGAAAATAATTTTAAAATTCAAATATGTACATTAAAATATAACCAGCTAAAAATAAAATACACTTTTTATTCAAATATAAGACCTACATTCACTGAAAAAGTTAATTTTTTTTAAAAAAATTATTATATGCACCCCCATTTAAAATATTTTTATTTGGTGGCAGGTAAAAGGCATGCAAAATTATGGTTACTGTCCTTCACTTCACCCACTAAATTAATACATTTAAAATACAAAAATAAAAATCCTTACTTTGATGGTCTCTTAAATTTGGCCTTGCATCCAGTTATAATAATCCTAATGTTTCAAATTGTTCTATTTTGGTAATTTTTTTTTATTATTACTTAGCAACTATCTATAAAGATTGTATTTTTTAGAAACACTGGGTTTTTCATTAAGAATAAACAACACCCACACACCCTCTACAAGCTATATAAAGATGGCCCATTAATAAGGCAAAATCAAAGGCAAAAGTTAAGGCAGGAACAAAAATCTTTGCTTGATCTGAATTAAAAACCATAAGCCTGTACTCAACCACCTTACTAGTAACCTACTAAAGTTAGTAGTAAATTTTTTTCTACTATGAAACCTTGAAGGAGGGGAGTATTTGTGAGCTAACTGAATTTGTCATAACACACAGTCCTCTTATACACATAGCGTCAGCTGAAAATCTTAACCAAAGTCATTTTCTCAAGATAGTAATGTTTTCCATTGCTGAGTGATTAGTTTCTGAAAATCTAAATGTTTATTGTCATACAGATAGCTGGTTAGCTCATGTCAAGAACTTGAAGAAGTGTTAAGCGTACTACTTCACGGCTTCATGGTCTTCAAATGAACACTGAAAGGTAATGTATATCTAGGTAACTAACATGTTAGAATAGATGTTGATTGTATTGGTCCTTAACTACCTACATCCTGTGCAAGTTATATTAGAATAACTAAATTAATCCTCCTAATATATTGTTCCACACTGTCAGAATCTATAAAACTGCTTTGATTTACTGAAATAGTCTGACCTGATCCTGTGTCTTACAATTCCCTGCATTTATTTTTCCTCCCATTCTATAAGTTTTCCATCTTTAAGCATCTGACAAAGTGGGATTTCTCCCAAGAAGGCTCATGTGATAAATACATTTGTTAGTCTTTAAAAGTGTCATAAGACTCCTTTGTTTGTTTTGCTGAACTACACTAGCATGGTTACTGCTTTTGGAACTTATCATTTAACCCTCACCTTTTATGTCCTGTAACTCTAATTACGTTTATGTTATGTACCCAGCTACTTAATTAACATGGATTCCAAAGGTCTGTATTTAAAGGCTTAGATAGAATTTACTTGATGAGTAAAATCTAATATTGAATTGTCCTTTCTGTTTATCTCTAAATATGCCATCAGCTAGAATTGAAGCCTTAAAATTCTGAATGAGAAGGTGGTTGATGTATGCTAAAAGTTGCTTTTTAGCATGTTTGATTAACTTATGTAAAACTGAATTCAACTCAATCCTCTTTAGTTGAGCATCCATAATTAAAAGAACAGAAAGAAAAGTAATATGGGTAAGCTTAACTAAAATTTGTTTTACATTCTTACAAAGTGCAATATTTTTATTAATAAAACAAACAATGAGTCCTGTGCCCCTTAAAGACTGCATGGCTCCTTGTTTGTTTTGCTGAACTAGACTAACATGGCTGCCCCTTTAAAATTTTTATTAATGTTTCCTATTCTTTCTCCCTGTTTACAATTATTTCGTAACTTATGTGGTGGTTAAATCTCATCAGATGATATAAATAAACAACTAAATATTTAAGTAGCTTTTTTTCCATAGTAACAACTTCCAGTGCCAGGTGCCTGGAGTTTCATTTGATTTCATATAAATTCAAAAGAAATATATAAACAAATAATCTGGGTATTATCTGACCTACCTGAGAATGTACAATTAAGGAGATAAAGAGCTCACCAAAAAATCATTCTTCTGGGGGAAAAAAAAGTGTGTATATATATAATTTTTTTCCTGCTTTTGGGGAATGCTGTAAGATAACTTTGCAATCAATATTTTCATACTTCTGCCTTCTAGCTGGCCTATTATTACCAGGAATGGAAGGGGTATGTAAAAGTGAAAAATGGTGGCCTTTTAAGGGAAAATGCTGTTGTATCGAATGAGGATTAAAGCCCTAATTCAGAAAAGATGCTAATCAGGTGATTACCTTTAAGTGCATGCTTTAAATTTAACTCAAATAGTAAAATGTTGTACTGAATCAGGGCCCAAAAAAAGGACACTCTGTAAATTTGAAATTAGTTGGAGAACTTAACAGAGAATGAGATCTTTCTGTAATGAAATCATAGAATTTAACAGTTATATCCCTTCAGTGAAATTCTGTAAGTCTTGCAGCTTTAAAATTCCAACTTCTTTGAAAGACAGAAAGTCTTTTGTTTTACAGGTTCTTAATGTAATTTACTGTGTAGGCAGAAAATCCCCCTGCGGGAAGGGAGGAAATTTAAGATTATAGAATTTTAGGAACCATTGGAAAATGGATACAGAAGACAGAAAATGTCAAAAATGCCACTATATAAACCCACAATATGCACATATCATGATTACTAAGTGCAGTTCTGATCACTCCATGTCACAAAAGATGTGAGACTTGATAGAGGTATGGAGAAAGGCAACAAAAATTATTAGAGGTATAAAACAAGCTCCATACAAAGAGAAATTAAAAAGGCTGGGATTGGTCATTTTAGAAAAGGGACAACTGGGGGTGGGCATGACAGTGGTCTATAAAATCATTTGGTACAGAGAATGTTAATAGGGAAGCACTAGTTACCCAATTATATAACACAAGAAGTAGGGGCACCCAAGAAAATTTAAAAGGTAGCAAGTTTCACACAAACCTGAGGAAGTACTTTTTCACACAACATACCATCAACCTGTGGAATTCGTTACCAGAGGATGTTGTGAAGGCCAAAATGATAACTGGGTTAAAAAAGAAAGGAAACAAAATTCAGAGAATAGATCATCAATAGCAATTAGCCAAGATGGGTAGAGAGAAAACGATATGCTCCCGGTGTCTCTAAACCTTTGATTGGCAGAAGCTGGAACTGGACCACATTCAAAAATTTCCTGTTTTGTTCATTCCCTCTAAAGTATCTTGTCCTGGCCACTGTCAGAAGCAATGAGAGTGGGCTAGATGGTCTATTAGTCTGCCCCAGTGAGGCTGTTCTTATGTTTTAGCACTGCAGGTAGATTTCTAGTTAGGGCATCAGAACTAGATGTTGTTCTGTCTGGTAAAACTCTGGGCTATAAATATCCTTAGCTGGTGCCAACTGTCATTAACTTCAGTGGAGTTATGTTGAACTGCATTAGTTGAGGATCTGGACCTTTCTTTTGAAGTTGAGAGTACTATCTTGTAAATGTCCAGGGCATTTTACTCTTAATTCAGTAGCACGTTGTAATAGAAATTTCTTCAGGCTGCAAATGGATTCCACACAGCAAAAGTGAAGGTTATTGTTTGACACTAGCACAAATAATTCAGACTAGGATCTATGATTAGACTCTTGAAGTTAATGATCAGGATGTTAGCTGAATAAAGTGGTTTCCTGTGTTGTTGAGGGCTTATGTCACAGAGTCTGTATCATCTGGATAGATGCCTAGGGTAGTTTTGTTATTAATACATATTATTTATTGAGTACTTTCAGTGTGCTTGGGACTTAACACACACAAGACAAGACAGGTCTCTACCTTAAGGAATTGATGGCCTGATTAGAAAGATGCTGTTGGAACAGACATACCAAACAGAGCAAATACAGAAGGGAGAAGACCTAGTTTGAAGGAAAGTTACTCTGTAGAGCCCTTGATGAGGCCAAAAAAGGGAGTTGAATAGAGTGAGGCTTATAGTCAAATTGGCATCACAAGAGGTGAGGAGGAAGAGAAAGGGGTGGAGATACACCTATCCAGTTATGTTTCCATAATATTGCAGAGGAGCCTGGCATGTTCTGTATCTAAGGGTGTGGTGTCTTGACTAGCTTCTAGATGAAATTATCTGGATATTGCTATTGTACAGAAGCAAGAGACACTACAGCAGAACCTGATGAAAGGACTAAATGTTCCCTGAACATCAGTGGCATGTATCTCATACTACTGTCATTTTTTCCAGTAACTTCACTTCAATAATGGACAAAGTGGTGACTTGAAGGACCTTTTAAAGGACTCGTCAGTGGAGTCTCTGTGTGGAGGAAGAATAGATTGCCAGCAGTACCTATGGAATTTCAGAAGCAGAGCTGTTCAATAGCAATTCACTCCACCACATCTAATCTCAGGTCTTGTCTACTTGGAAGTTACTCACAAATAAAGTGCTATGGCTTTTCTGGAATCATCCCCACTGGAGATGCTGTTATTCCAGAATAACATTGTCTGTGCCCACAGGGGCAGTTAATCTGGAACACCAATGGAGGAAATTTTTTTACAGAATACTTACATTAGTCATTTTATCTGCCTAGACAAGCCTATGCACTCATTGAGGGCTTTTGGGAGAAAATGTCATCTTCAGAGTAATTATATTGAGGGCCACCAGAAGACCTAATTCTGTCAGCATGGATATAATTCCAATCCATTATCATGAGGAGACTTAGTTGCTTAATATAACTCTGCTCTTACACCACAACAGGTCTTAAGAGACTAACTCAATGAAATTCCTTTCCCACTAAAGATGAGTAGATGCTACTAGATTTCTCTGAATACCGAGAGAGAAGTTGGGTTACCATGTTTGACAGTGATTGCACGTTTTTCACTAAACCCAAAGGAAGCTAGCAAAAGATTTTATAAAAGTCTCATGCCAAAATGCATCCAGACAGTTTACAGTCAACAAAGCTGCTAGCTTTTTAAAGTACTTTATGACCGAGTCTTTAGTGGATTAATTCAAAGCTCCTGGACACCAAAGACACCACACACTCCACATGTTGAGGTGAAAATGTGAGATACCATATGGGACTAAGTCCCAAGATGGGAGACATAATAAAATTCAGAGTATGGAAAGTTTAAATAAGGAGAAGGATCAATTTCTATAGTATAAATAACACATTCTGTACCCGGCCTTTCTCTACACTGAATTTTTCACATCAGAAAGTATGATAATGCTAGGTCTGTGTGGGATGGGAGATAAATTTAGGTCTGTAATGAGGGACAGTTAAGTTATGTACCCAGTATTTCAGCTGTTCAAAACGTTTCCTCGTTATTTAAAAGCCGTGCTTGCAAAACGCTTTCCACCCGGCTCTGTTGGCCTGTTCAATTTCACACTTCCTATTTTTACTTCTAAGAAAATTATGGGATATTTATCTTTTTTTTTAAACTTATGCAAATGACACAGAAACCTTTCAGTAACATCTAGAACTGTGTTTCTATGTTCTATAATTCAGGGATAATGAAATCTGTCTATGATCTTGTATTATAAAATTAAACTATTTCAGGGAAACATAAAAGAACACATTAGAGCTTAACACATTGACTAATATCTCATAGGTGTCCAATGTAGTGTGTTTCAGTTTTATCTCACATACATAGTGGAAAACTTTCTAGCTAATTCTAATAGAGCCTCAAAGGAACTGGAAGATACTGAGGATGATTCGCTACTGCCTTATATCTTGTGAAATCACCTGCGTCTGTACACTGAACAAACAAGGAGTCATGTAGCGTTTAAAGACTAACAAATATGTTTAGGGCATGAGAGAAAATCTCACTTTGTCAGACTCCTTGTTTGTTTGTTTTACTTACCTAGACTAACAGGGCTGCCCCTTTGGATCTTTGCGTCTGAAAAATACAGCTTAGTCAGAATGGGGGCGGTCCCCACTGACTTTGTGCTGTGTGTAGGTATAGGGTCTACTCTTGCCTCGGGTAAAATCAGTGGCAAAGTTCTCACTAGCTCATGAGGGGGAATCCAGGTCAAAGTAAGAACAAGGTGCAAAGCCATAAAGCAAATGCAGCCCAATCCTTCAACAGAGACAGCATCCTTTTCTGGGGCTGAGCATCCCGAAGCGAGGCAAAAGGCAGTTAATGCTTTTAAGGCTTAAGCAGAGAGGAAGGAGAATGGTGAGTAGCTAAAGAAAGTAGCCTGTGAGTGAGGAGGTCTGAGACTTTTCCCACGGACTTGGGTGATCCTGGAGGATAATCCAGCCAACCTTTCTGTGCCTCAGCTTCCACACTGGTAAAAAAAGGATAAGTTTCTCAGGTCATGGAACAGTTGAGAGACCCACTTTTTTCTTGAGTTCAGCTTTCCCCAGTGCAGAAGGCTAAGGTGAGGATGCATAAGATGAGACCTATGCATCACTTACATATCACTTAAGGCCTTGAGATTCAAGCAGTACATTTGCTTTGTCTTAGCTCCTTGAACAGGAATAAATTTCATCCTAATTTTGTAAATTGCTCTAAGATCTTCAAATGGGAGGTGGGTTTTAATAAGTGAAAATTATTAAAGTGGCCCCTATTCTTTATTGTCTTGGAGCTGGACGTCCACCCTGTGTCTTTGGGTCCTGTCGAGTCTGCAAATCTCCAGGTTAGCCAAGAATTGATTTACTTTCCCTGCCTAAGGTCTGTCCCATAATTGCTAACACCATTTAGGCTGAAGAATGCTGCATAAAAACCTTTCTGAAGCCTGTCAGCACTTAACTAGCCGGAAAGTTTTGGTGATGCGGGGAATGAGGAAACATAAGGATTGACAGAGTGGATCAGAGCCGAGGGTCATTTTATTCTGTTCAGTGCAGGATTTTAAATGGCAGTTATCGCTGAAGTCTCTGGGCACTTTTTAGTAGCCCCTTAAGTAACATTACAACACACAGTCACATATCCATCTCTTTCAAAATCCTGTCCCTGACAATGGGTGTGGACACTTCTGAGGATGTTACAAGAATCCTTGGTAAGCAGATAATGTATAGGATAATCTGCACCCTAAACAGTAGACTATATCCTCGTCCCTGTGCCTTAGAGATTGGTTCAAACCCTGAAACATGCAGTGTAATAACACTTCAAAACCTTTTGCTAATGATAACTATTACAACTCTCTAGTTGTTAGTCATATAATTGTCCAATCACATCTTTAATATGGTTAATTTCTTGCCCTCCATGATGTTCTGTGGCAATATGTTCAGCACTGCAATTAATCCTTTTGTCAGTTTTGAATTTCCACTTCTTCAGTTTCACTGATTACCCCCTTGATCTTGTGTCAAGGCAAAATACCCTCTGTCTCTCTCTACAAGTTTCCATGTGGTAGATCTACTGCTTTCCTAGTGCTCCCAAAGAAAAGAGGGCTAACTTTGTACCCCTTGGCCAAATTGAATTTCCATTTTTAAACCACGGTCTTCCTCTTTTGTGATCATTTTGTTACCTTGATTCACTATCACTCCAAGACTGGAATGGCAGCTTCATTTCCAGTCTGATGATGATACTGCATATTAATTGTTTATCTTTGCTAATACTGGTCCATCGCCGGTGGTAGATCTGGAATATTTAAGGATATGTTTGAATTTCTTCCATGTGTTCTTGAATGGTGAAATCTCTTGACAGGAAGCAACGCCTGTTCAGATGCTGCTGCGAAACCTGCAGTTGAATAGGTGCCCTGGCTCAGGCTTTTGGGAACTGGTTGAAATGCTTCTTTGATGGCCCCTACACACACACTGCTGCTATGTGCCATGAAGCATGAACCACTCTGTGCTATCTGAGAGCTCTGGAAGAATACTTTGTTTCAGGGAACTGGGACTCCTAACATTTAGAGTCTACATACTCTACACATTGCTTTCCTCTTACTTCCCTCCCCAGTATAAAAGTGCACTCTGAACCATAGGTCTTGCATTCAGGGACCCTATTGCATAGGGATGTGGGGAGCAGATCTTTCCTTGAGAGGCTGCTGGGATATTCCTATAATAATTAAGATCACTGGCACCCATCTTCTTTCTCCACAGGCTCTCTAATGCTGCTGCTGCAGTGTCAACACAATATACTGACGTTTGGTGGGTGCAAAACTTGGATCCTCAAGCCCATTGCGGACAGATAGTGGCGGGGGGTTCTGTAGGCAGAATGCTCAGTTCTTGGCCCATGGGACTAGGTGATGAATCACTTACCTAATTGCTCCTACTCTCAGAATACCTGCATGCATCTGATGGAGACTAAAAGCTGTCTAGATCCATCCCTTCTTATCAGGTTGGTAGAAGACATGGGGTGTGATGACCGCTCTTCCTCACCCGATAGATGAGGGAAAAGGGAGTACCTTGATGCCTGAAAGATTTTTAAAGATTGGCATAGAAAGTGAAACCCTCCAAATTAAACTTTCTCCTCAGAAAGGGGGTGAGACAAAAAGCAGTGTACTGTGTGGTGGGTCAGGAGACAGGAACTGTGCCTCATGAAAGAATATTTTTTTTGTTGGCAGGCAGACAGAGTGTTAAATTTTATTAAATCTGGAACATACTCCTGTGACTGGATGACATGAATTAATGGTTGGAATAGAATAGCTTGGTGGTGTCAGGTTTGAAATAAGGTCTTCTAGTGCCAGCAGGGTTGAGTCAACCCTTCATGCTTTCAAAGCAAAGCGGGTCACATGCAATTTACTGTGTTTAGTAAATAACTTTTAACAGTTGTCATGGTCTGTCTATTCCCTGCCTTACCCCTTCCAAGAGTGCTGAATACCAGAAGTCCAGGCTAAAGGCAGCAGTCGAGCATCTCTGAGAGTCAAAATCCATGAGCTCCTGTCGACTGTGTGTGACTGTTATGTAATATCCCATGCCACCTGACATCACAGATGAGGTTTACCTACCATTCTCATTAGTAGCTGTAGCACAGAGACACTTAAGAGACTCAGTCAAGATGAAGGTCTCATTGTGAAAGGTACTGTGCAAACAGAGATTTTTCAAAAAATTCCCTTAACCATGCATAGCAGTGTATTCTGCTAGTTCCTAGGGTGAAATGGCTTCCTTTCAGCAATGTGACTGCAATGTAAATGTGATGCCAAATCCCAGCATGACAGTAATACTGAGTACCCACAATTCTTGCTAAATTCAGGAAAAATTGCTTAACAGGGACATTTTATTCTTCTGTCATTACAACAGGTGATTTGACCTCATCTCCCTTTATATGCTGTTCCCCAGTTCCTGAATCTTTACAGCTATTTTGATTTGCTGTTATACTGCAACCTGTTCCCATGACTTACATTTCCCTGCATTTATTTCCTATCGTTCTTTAAATCTGTTAGTCTTTAAGTCCCAGAGGACTACTTGTTTGTTTGTTTTACCGAACTAGACTAACACGGCTACCTCGTTGGATCTTGTCAGCAAGAACTGAGACATTCTGCAGAACACACTTGGCACCTTGCAGGGTCAAGGTCATTGTGTCCTGGGCCCTCTGGGATATCTACCAGCAAATATTAGGGTAGGCTGCAAAGAGGAGAACAGATTCTCCCAGCACTGATGGGTTTCCTGCAGATAAACTTCCCAATCAGCCAAACCAACGCTTTTGATCCCACCCACCCCCACTGATTATTGTGAAGCTTCCATAAAATATACTCAGCCCCTTTTACAACATTTCAGCCACTGACTCCAGCCACTGGTGCTCTCTTCTCTGGAGGCTCACTTGTTCTGGGTGTGCCAGGGAAGACAGGTGCCAGCCCTCCTGGGACTGGGGAGTCCCCAGCTGCTGGGCCCCCTCCCCACTCACTGGCAGGGTCGCCCACAGGGCACCTTCCCCACTGGCCAGCAGGATCCCATGCTGGCTGGTAGAAGGCACCCTACGGGGGATCCTGTTGGCTGGTGGGAAGGCACGCCATGGGGGATCCTGCTGGCCGGTGGGGAAGGTGACCCGACAACTGGGGACTCCTATCCGAGAAGCACTGGTGGCTGTCTTCCCTGGCGCTCCCAGAGCAGGGGAACCTCCGGGGCTCCCCCGGCCAGGGAGCGCTGGGTAAGACAGCTGCCAGTGGTTCCCAGGACAGGGGAGCCCCATGGAAAAGAGTGCTGGTAGCTCTCTTTCTCCCAGGAGCTGCGGAGGCCCTCTGTCGAGGCAGCGCCAATGGCTGCTTCTTGGGGCTCCCCTGGGGGGCGGGTCCCTGGACAGGGAAACCTGACAGCCACTTCTCCCCGAGTCTCCAGGAGCTGCAGCTCTCCTAGTCTGGGAGCCACGGCTCTCTCAGTTCAAGTTAGAGAGTGTAATGCTCCCATCCCCCTGATTGTAGCAAGGAGCAGTGCAAAGAACTCTTCCTAGGGCTGTAGGTGCTGGGGTCCTTGCTGGAGCCAAAGGGAAGGGAGAGGAGCACTCACTTTCTGTCCCCCTGGCTGCAGAAGGGAGCTACTGCCTTGGGACTCAGTGGGAGTGCACAGAGCTCCAGGTCAATGCAGTTTACTGCTGCAGCCAAGGAGATGGGAGGTCAGTGAGCAGGAAAGCAAACTGCTTTTTAATGGGGCCTGCTGGCAGAGGCTGGTGGCCCATCAGGACAGTGAAAATATGTGGTCCTTGAGCCAAGAAGGCTGGGAACCACTGATCCAAATGTTAACACTCCATTTTGACTTCTTCAAGTAGAACAATAATAACAGATCGGAAAGCAGTTCATTTATCATACTAACCTCTAAGAGGGCAGGTGTAAACATCATCAAGTAAGTACTAATAAGACGCATGCATGTCAAGGCCCTTGCCTACTTGTGACACTACCATTGTGTTTTCCTACAATATATCTTTAAAGGTTAGATTTGGGTCACATGTTTTATAAGATGGCTTAGACTTTTCAGGCTTACCTTAACATTCATGGTGTACAGAAGTGCCTACCAGGGGAAGAAAAGTATCATATAGATATTACATGCCAGATTTTCAGAGGTGCTGAACACTCACATCTCCCATTAACATCAGTGGAAGTCTTGAATTTGTAGCCATTCTGAATGTTCAATGGGGTGACCAGATAGCAAGGGTGAAAAAAAGATTGCAGGAAGGTAGGGGGATAATAGGCGCCTAATAAGACTGTCCCAAATAGTGAGATTCGCCCTATAAAATTGGGACATCTGATCACCCGAATATCAGAATCAAGATATTTTATTAGTGCATAGAAACCAGGACCATAGTTATAGGCTTTTTTTCTTGTGTGTTTTCCTTTGGAAAACCATGGGAATTTTGACACTTTAAGCTGAATAGGGACTCTTGTGCCTATCTCTTGATGATAGCTAGTTTACAAACTCAACTTGCCATCTCCAAGAACATCTAAAACAAACCATTCACCAGATATGATGCAATACATGTTCTTTCAGCTTTGTCCATTGGACTATTTTCTACTTGCTTTCATTCAAATCGATATACAGTGTTATGCATCTGTCCAAAATCTCCCCTCCTTGGTAACTGACCTTGCTCTGTGTTCAGAATCTTTCCAAAGATTTCTTTCTTTCCTGAGAAGAAACCTTCATTTGCAGAGGAGTTCCTGGGGAATTTGTATTTAATTAGCCAGGGCACATTTTTTAAGAGGTTATAGTTCATCAGTGATGTTGATCTTTACTTTGTCTAAACTCTAATGTGGATATTTCACATTTTTGCAAATGAGTTTTTCTCTATTCTGATGGCTGTTTTTTTTTTGTTGTTTTTTTTTTTCTCTCTTTTTAAAGAGAGAAGAGAGAGGCTGGTTTCCAAGTGTTACAGCAAATGCTAACGAAATGCTAAAACACTGCATTATCTCTCCTGAGTTAGTCTTTATGCAAAGCAAGGCTAATGATAAGAACCATAATTTGGCAGCCTGTAATGGCAATCTGAAATACCTGTATTGAAATAATTACTAGGACAATTGTGTGAATCATGCTCTTTTTTTGCCAGAGTTGTGACTATATAATCCTCTTGACCCTGCCCCCCACCCCCCAACAATTTACATGCACTTAAAAAAGAAGTCTGGCACTCAACAAAAAAAAACATTGATCATCAGATTAAAAAACAAGGGATGCCTGTAAGCCTTTTTATGAGATTTGAGCTTGACTCATCCATGTTAATGGATAGCAGTTTCTATAACCCAGCAGTTCTTCAGGATGGCAGGCTTTCTGGTCAAATCATTTCAAATATTTTCCTATTTGAAATCAGAAAGATCCTGTCCCCTCCCCCGTCTGACTAAGTAAATGAATTAAAAATCATCTTAAAGTAATATCAAATATGTATGATGTACCAGATACAGCAGTAAATTAGGAAAGTTAATGGAATCTAATATTATAACAAAACTAAAATATGTATAAAAAGAGCCCTTCTCATCTAATCCTTCTTGAAGAGAAATGCAGGATAGAAATAGTTACTGCTTAATGGTGCGGAGTCAAATGTGTCTGAACTTTATAGCCTCTTTTATACTATGCTTGGTCATTCAGGCACCCAGTTTGCAATGGGATTTTGAGAATAGAACTCTCTGCAGCTCTTTTGGAAATCTCAGGCTAAATATGACTGAAAAGAGGCATGGATTTACATTTTTTTCCCCTACTCTGTCTTTTATATTCTTCCTTTAAAGTGTTAAATGGCCAGGGGTACATTTCTGTTGAATCCTTAGTTTCTTCCGTATAGTATTGGAGAGCTCACCATAAAGTGGAAAAGAAACATATGTCATTGTATAGATCACCTGACAGCCTCCAGCAAAGCTTTTAGCTGTCTAATTTAGTCTTGCACAGAAGTACCTCTAATAAAACTGTATCAAAGCTATACCTGGATTTACACTCTCTCAGACTGCATGTATCTCAAAGAGTTTTATTCAAGTTTAATGAAGCTCTAATTCTAAAGTATCTCTATTTACTTTAGGGAAGTTACTTCAGTGTAAATCTGGAGTAATTGAGATCAGCATCTGGTGCCAAGTATTCAACTACACTAAAGTAAAGAAATTCATAAGTAAATTCTGAGTAAATAAATTCATACATTCTAAGTAAATAAATGCATAGATTCTAAGAACTGAACGAACCATTTCTATGATGGAAACTCCACTATGACCATTGATAAATAGTTTCAGTGGTTAATTACGCTCCCTGTAAGGCGGGTTCTGAGCCTTCTCAGAAGCACAGAACATGGAAGGGACCATGAGAGGTCATTGAGTCCAGTCCGCTGCATTCATGGCAGGACCAAGTATCCTCTTGAACTATTTCTCCCAGGTGTTTGTCTAACCTGCACTTAAAAACTTCCAATGACAGAGATTCCACAGTTTGCTAAGCAACTTACTCCAGTGATTAATCACCCTGAGAGTTAAGAATTTCTTCCTAATGTCCAACCTAAATCTCCCTTACTGTAATATAAGCCCATTGCTTCTTGTCCTATCATTGGGTATGTCTACACTATGTGTTTAAGTCGACTTAAGGGCCCTTAAGTCAACTTAAACAGAGCCCTATCTACACTGCAGGGCAATAAAGTCGACTTTAGGGTCCAGTAAAGTTGACGTTATAAGGTCCACTTATAAAGTCGATTTTACCGTTAAGGCAACTTTATTAAGTTGACTTAAGGCAATGTGGACTAACTAATTTGACTTACTAAAGTCGACTTAGTTCAGTGGGACCATTAATTCGACTTTATTAAGTTAAATTAAGCTAGGACACCCATTTAAAGTTGACTTTATAAAGTCGACTTAATGTAGTGTGTACTCACTAAGTTGACTTAATAAGGTCTACTTAAAGTCGACTTTAAGTAGACTTTATTAAGTCAACTTAATAAAGTCAACTTTGCTTTTATAGTGTAGACATACCCAATATGCCCACATTGGTCACATCATTGCCAAATACAGAGATAACATAAAATTTCTACTCCTCATCAGGATTCCCGGGTTTATGCATCTCAGGATCATTTCAGCTCCTTTGGTCTTAGCATCACACTGGGAATTTGTGGTCAGCTGATTTTTTTTTCCCCCACCACAACCCCCAGATTTTTCAGAATCCCATTATATAGACACTCTCCTGTAAGCATGATCTATGTTCTTTGTTTCTACATTTAGCCATATTAAAATGCATAGCTTGCTTATATACAATTTACCAGGCTAATTAATTCTGAATCAGGGACCTGTCCTTTTCATTATTTATTCGCTCCATCCCATTTTTATGTCATCTGTGAAATCTCAGTGATGATTTGATACTTTCTTGTTGTTCAGTGATAAAAACATATTATATAGTGTGGTCTTAAGTACAGATCCCTGTGGAACCCAATTTGCAGTTACATTTTGAGAACTATCAGCTAGCCAGTTTTTAATCCATTCATCATGCTCTATGATTTTTGTGTTTGAGACTTTATTAAAATATTATGTATTAAAAAGAAGTCTAATGACACTGTTAGAGATGAAGAAATTTATCAGGAGCTTTTTGCTTTCCTTTTTCCCTCACGTCCCTCTAATATGCTGTTCTCTGCCATTTGCATCTAAACAACTGCATTGATTTGCTGTTAGTCTGACCTGATCATATAACTTAACACTTTTCTGAATTTATTTTCCTCCCAGTCATCTGTAGTCTTCCATCTTCTAGTGTCAAACAAAGTGGGATTCTCTCCCATGAAAACTCATGCAATAAATATATGTCTTAGTCTTTAAAAGTATTGCTAGACTCCTCCTTTGTTTTGCTGAACTAGACTAACATGGCTGCCCCTTTAAAACTTCTGCAATATAAAGTTTCCAGTATAGAGCGGTGCTTTTTGGCCATCACTTATTTGTAGTGTAGTGTCCAGAAAGTGGATTTCCCATGTGAATGAACACAAATCGGATATCAGGAATGGTAACATTCAAAAACCAATAGGGGAGCACCTCAGTTTCCCTGTAGACTTTGTGAAAAACATATTGGTTTCTGAATTCCAACAGAAAAACTTCAAATCAAAGCTTCAAAGGGAAACTGCAGACTTAGAATTCATGTACAGATTTGACAACATTAGCTTGGGTTTGCAAAGTGATATGGGCTGGTTTTCTCATTACAAGAGGTGATTTTTGCCTTTTTCAACCTCTTTCATTGAATGAAAGTAACATGCTTGGTTTTCTGAAGTATCTGAACTAACCTTGTGATTTACCCTTCGGCACATTTACTTAATCCCTTCTATACTTTGTTTCCCTTGTCCATATCAAGCATCTGAAGAAGTGGTATTCAACCCATTGAAAAGTCATGTGACAAATACGTTTGTTAGTCTTTAAAAATGCCACAGGACTCCTTGTTTGTTTTTGATCAACTAGTCTAACATGGCTATCCCTCTGGAACTTGTCATTACACACTTAATAGATATTTCCAAAGAACCTCAATCTTGCTTTTTTAGGAGGTGGGATGATGATAAGGTCATGTGAGACTATAAAGAAACTAAAGAAAAGAAAGACCTATTAGGTCATCCAGCCAATATACAATTTTGCCTTCTTCTGCATGTCCACCTGGGCCTGATTAAGCACTGTATGACCAAAAGCTTCATGCTGTTCAAACTGTACTGAAAGTAATGGGACTACACTAGTGTAAAACTGGAGTGACTGGATGATGATTCTAGTCTGATTTTTGTGCCCTTCCTTCCTTTCAGCTCTACCTGTGGCAAACTTTTGTTAATATTTTTGCTATTTATGGCTGTAACACTAATTATGGTTGCTGACTCCTTCCTTTTCAGGTATTTATTCCAGTGTGCAAAAGTGCGTATCTAGTATAACAACAGCTATCTCTCCCCAGCATGGAGTCACAGTATCACTATCCTAGAAGAGCAGTCTCTCTTCCATCCTCTGTAGGTTGGTTGTCTAACAGTCTGTTTTGATGACAACATAATAAATCTGCAATCCAATCATTCTTGGAGGAGATTGCCTCTGTGTTCTGTAGTGCATGTGGCTCTCGATTTACTATGCGGGCATTGAGATTACATAGACATTTTTTTTAAAAAGTCCTGGCAATTTTGCTACTTAAGGAGTCTAGACCGGCTTAGTTTTTCATTTGACTCCTAAACAGAGACAGTTCTGGAGAAGAGAAGCTATAGATCTCAGCAGCTTCCTGAAC
This sequence comes from Podocnemis expansa, assembly GCA_007922195.1. NCBI lineage: Eukaryota > Metazoa > Chordata > Testudines > Podocnemididae > Podocnemis > Podocnemis expansa. The sequence continues at coordinate 8,656,284 of ML682065.1, forward strand.
CATGAAGTTCAGTGTAAGATCAGGACACTTAACTGGGAAACCCCAGGGGAGAAAAAAGCAAGAAAGAGGATGAAAGGCACAAAGGAAAAGATGAAGAGACCCTTTCCTCCCCTCCCAAAGTGAACAGTTTAACCTCCGGGAAGGGAGACAGTTTCCTCTGGCAGCTGATCAAATTACTTATCATTCATATGTGACTGACTGAGTAGCCCAAAGAAACTCATCATAAAACTCCATCTCAGCATTTGAATTCCCTCTTACCTTCCATCTGCCATTTAAAAGAGATAGGGATGCTGCCCCTCCCTTCTTGATAAATGGAACTGAAGATCCATATTCAAAAGGGAACAATTCCTGGATGAGCCCTGAAGAAAGTGATTGCACATTGGCTGTTGTGAACTGTAGGAAGTGGGATACAAAAGTCTCACCAGCGATAGTGCCTGGCATTTGAGGATCATAGCAGATGGGCTGTGTTGATGCAAGATTGTTTTCTCACTTGTGGAAGTCCTTGCATCAAGAGGCCACTATCATTTTAAATACCATGCCATCTAGACCTATTTTAATGTACTCAGCATTTGTGCCTCTGCCAAGCTTTCCATTGTTAGCTATTGTTTTATGCTATAGTCTGTTTTTTTAGTTAATCACTGCCTCAGATGTGATCATTACAGTACCTTCATTTCCTAATTATAGTTTTGCTGTCTGGCATTTGGAGCTGACCTTGGGTTCTTTATATGTTACTTTACTTCATACCTTTCTCTTTTTCTCCACTCCAAATAAAGCACTTCACACTCAATTTGTGTCATCTCCTAATTGAATTTTATGGTACAATCTGCTTTTTTTGCAGGGACCTCTTCTCCACATATCCACCGCCACCATTAATTGGTTTCCTGCTCACTGCATCTCTCTCTTGATCACACAGGCACACTCATTTGTGTTTCCCTTCCCTCTCCTAGTCAGGGTGCATGCTAAACATGAAAAATCAAAGTCAACAGCCAGGCCACGGCTGTTAAAACCAGTGTGCAGTGTACTGACAGCTATATTGATTGGCTGCAACGTCTTGGGAGATAAGAGCAAGCATTTGATCATCGACTGTGGTGTGCTCTCTTCTCAAGTCAGTTCTGTACTCTGTGATGCAGGCAGATTCTCTGCTCTGCTTTGCACCACATGCTGTATTCTCATTTGAGTGCCAGTGGGTTTTGTTGTAACTGAATTTTGATAAAAAGAAAGAAGCTACTTCTGCAAGAAGTATACCAGAAACAACCTGTTTTCTTTCTATCCTGTTTTCTTTCTTTTGTAGGTAAATGGCTACCATTGCTATGTATCTCAGCACCTTTCAGTCTTTAAATCCTCAGTCTTCCCTATAATTTAATTTTGAAGATCACAAGCAGTTGCATGGGGTTATTTTTGTTTGTTTTTGTTTTTGTGTTTTGAAGTTGCACACAAACCCTGGGAACTCAACACATGAAGATTGCTTTGGAGGTGGAGAGATTGTGTCTTTCACCAGCAGAAGTTGGTCCAATAAAAGATTACTTCATCCGCCTTGTCTCTCTCACATGGTGGGACCAACACAGCTACAACAGCACTGCAAGATGCAGCCTAAACATCCTTCCTTAATCACTTTGCTTTATACTGCATCCCTTTCTAATTCTTACAGGCAGTGATTGTTTGCTGGAAGCTGGCCATTGGGGCAGGATGGAGCACTTGAAGATTTAGCTGTTTTGTTCGTTCCCTTGAAACACCCAGTACTGGCCACTGTTGGAGGACGGGAAACTGAGGTAGATGGACTATTAGTCTTATCCGGTAACACTGTTTTTATGTTCATCTCAATGATATTGAGTTTGTAACATTTTTGTGCTGGAGACTTTGCACCTTACTTGTGTGCAAGTTTGCAGGAACACCTTTGTGCTTTATAAATAATGTTAATTAACAATAATTGGTAACATTAATAAATGAGGTATTTTGATATTACAAGGTAGGCAGACTTTCTCCGGTCGAGCTAACTTCTGAATCCTCAGCTTGTAGCCTCTGTGATCTTCATAGACTCATTGGCTTTAAGATCAGAAGGGACCATTATGATCAGCCAGTCTCACCTCCTGCACAGTGCAGGCCACAAATCTCCAGCCACCCACTCCTGTAATATGACTGAGTTATTGAATCTGACTGACTAATCTATCACTGAGTTATTGAAGTCCTCAAATAACTATGTAAAGACTTCAAGGTACAGAGATTCCCCCAGCAAATGAGCCATGCGCCAGCCTGCAGAGGAAGGTGAAATCCCCCTGTCAGTCTTCACTATGGGAGAATTCTTTCCAGGTCCCAAATATGGTGATCAGCTAAAAGCTAAATATGTGGGCAAGACTCACCAGCCAGACACCTAAAAGGAGAACTCACTCCTTCTAACATCCCAGTCACGTATTTAGTACTAGTTGTCAAAGATCAGTCAATTGTCAAATTAGTCTGTTATATCATACCCTCCTCTCCATAAACTTCCCATTGGGGCCATTCCCATATTTACCACTAGTTGTCAAAGATCAGTCAATTGCCAAATTAGTCTGTTATATCATACCATCCTCTCCATAAACTAAGTCAGATAGGTTTCTTGCCCCCTGTTGCTCCTCTTGGAAGGTTGTTCCAGAACTTCAGTTCTCTTTTGGTTAGAAACCTTTGTCTAATTTCATAAACCACCTCCTATCTCCCTGCACTTTAAAGAGGAGGATGAGAATTTTGTTTACAGGTGTCAAAACTGAGTCACAGGTCTAGACATTTGCCTAGTTTTTCTCTTGGTCTATCCAGTACCTATTTATGTGAATTAAAAGACTAAATCTGATTATTAGCGTTACATCGGATCCACAGTGAGTCAATGACAGGGGTAGGCATGGAATCCAGATATCTGTTTTCTCCATCCAGTACCCCATTCACAGGACCATCTTGCCTCTCTACAGATTCAGACACATTAGAGGAGCTAGGAGGCCTGACACACATGACAGGAGAAGCAACTATCTTCTACTAGATAGCTGCTATGGGAAAACCACATTGGCAAGAGTCAGCAGATTAGTGTGTGGTTCTAGGTGGTGTCCTGTGATATACAGCAACCCAGACTAAATGCTCTGCTGGTCAGTCACAAGTTGCTTTACTCACTGCTAGAACAAGACAGTCTCTTAGCAATTCTGGGTGATTAGCTTGGTCAGGTCGATGCTTCTTCCAGCAGTCACATCCCATCTGTTTCTCCTCTTCAGTCCGCATTCTTGCTCTCAGGAGCCGCAGCTGTCTTCTTTGTGATTCAGTCCTCTGTCCAAGTTTCTGTTGAGATTTCCCCTTCTGAGGAAAGTCTGTCAAGGTTCCTGCTCTCAGAGAGTCCACTACTTCACAACCTCACAGTGCCATACTACTTCAGTGGCTTGCAGGGAAACCTACAAGCACCATCCTCTCTTGGTTCCAGCTCAAGGACACTCTACACAGCAACAAACGTCCATTTCCTGAGCTGTGCTACCTTACTCTGAATTTCTTCCATACCTCCTGAGTGTTTGCTAGTCTCTTTGCTTCTTCCTCCATGAAGTAACTTTAGGCAACTTATCTTTTCAGTCCTTCAAACATTCCTCTCTTCTCCCGGTGTGTGATTCAAGGCATCATCAGTTGCCCTGTGTGTTTCCAATTTCCTATCTTCTGCAGAAACTATACCCGTCCCTGTCAGGTGAGCCCTCTAATTAGCTGTCTCCAAGCTAGAGCTCTCCCATTTGCAGCCTACTTCAGCTCTTGTAGTACCAGTGTGGGCACCGCTCCCCAAATCACCTGGTCTTTTCTGACCTTAATTTCTATGACCTCAGAAACATGGGAGTTGAGTTAGTGTAATTTAAAGTATATGACCCTTTACTTTTTTTCATGCAGTAGCAGCACTACCGGACAAATCAGATATAAGGATTGCCTATCTTCAGACAGCTTGCTGAAATTACAGGAACCATGACTATTTTTGGCAGGATCTTGATAAAGACAGAATAGTACTCAGAACTGAAAGCTTAACTTTTTACAAGATAAATGGTGGCACATTTGTCGTTTTCCAAATTTATTAAGAAATGCCTGCAAAACTTGTTTTTAATCCATCCAGTGAAACTCATGGTGCCTGACACAAATTCTCTTGATAATGACTTCTAATGGCAAAATCCGTCCTACTGTTTCTTGTGCATTGTAACCCACAGCCTTGCTTTACAGAGAGAGTGGGGTGGACATGAAATGCTTTTCTCAGAGGGCGAACTTTTCCTGAGAGGCATCTGCATTATTCCTCTGTGATAAAGTGAGTTGCACTGCACAAAATCTTACTCCTGAAGAAATTTTGTAGTCTTTTAAGTTGTCATAGGACTCTTGTTTTTGCTGTATACAGGCTAATATGTCTACCCTTCTGAAAACTGAACTCAGTAGGACTGCTCTTGTGCTTAAAGTTATGTGCTTTCTTGAGTCAAAGCCTTTCATATCACACTGGCAAAATCTGGTTTGCTAGGCCCACTTTGCTTTTTTCAGACCCCATGTAGTCATTATCTGCTACTGTTTTAAGCATTGTCACTTTCATGACATATAAATAACTACATGCAAAAAAAAAAGCTATTTATGTTGCAAATTCGAAAAACATTAAAGTTAGGGAATGCAAGGTATGTTTGTTCATGCAATTTTAATTCTGCTTCATTGTGTGTACAATCAAGGCATTTAATAAGTCAGGAATGCAATGGGGAAAAAAAAGTATATGAACATGTAATTAAAAAGAGTGCCATGCATATAAACAAGGGGTCTCTCTAGGGCACTCTTGAAATATTAATAAACTATAGTGACAGATTACAAATGTCTGATAATAAGGGATTCTAGAACAAGAAGGGGTAAGATGGTAACTACAGATGTTAAAATCAAATATTAATTGCAAGACAGTCACATAATGGAGTGACAGCAGATATGATATATCTAATGATTTTGAATCAAGGTGTTAAGTACTCTACTACTGCTAATTATACATGTCTGGATTTCATCATCATAATGACCCAGCCAAGATAAGGTAAATTAGAAATAATCAACACATTAATATGAAGTGAGGGTAATATTATTATCTGGCTCAGGCGGAAAATAAAAACTGGTTAATATATGGAAAATATCTTTTGTTTAAAAGAAAATGGAAATGCTTATGAAAGGGTCATTTTTTTATATTGCACATTTTGGCTCAGCTAATTAGAGAATTACTTTTTAAAGAAAAGTTACCAATATTTTAATGAGTGATCATTTCACATTATTCCATCATGGGGTTCCAGATCAAAGCTGATTTAGATGTCCCTGGCAATCTTCACCAAGCATAGGGGGGTAACCTTTCAGTAGCCACTACCTCCTCTAGCATCTAGTGCTAGAGGTATACCCATGAAAGAATGAGGTGTGACCAGAAAACACTAAGTTTTTCTAATCCTTGATCATCCTCTGTGGCTACAGGTGTAATTTGGGTTAGCCTTTAGTCTATTGTGTCTTAGAAAGTTTTGATATTTCTGTAAAAGAAGCAAGGAGTTCTGTGGTACTTAAAGACTAACAAATGTATGTATCGCATGAACTTTCATGGGAGAAAATCCCACTTCATCAGACATTTTGGAGATGGGGGAACTTAGAGAATGGGAGGCAAATAAATGTAGGGGACTGTAAGACGTGGGGTCAGGTCACTCCCCTGCATTTATTTGCCTCCCATTCTCTAAGTTCACCCACCTTCAAAGCATCTGACAAAGTGGGATTTTCTCCCACAAAAGCTCATGTGATAAATAAATGTGTTAGTCCGTAAATGCCACAGGACTCCTTGCTTATTTTGCTGGACTAGGCTAACAGGGCTGCCCCTTTGGAACTCAGTGAGATTTTTGTGTTTCTTTTTCACAAGTAAAAAAGTTTGATTCCCTCTCAGGGGATCCTGAAGCATACTAACTCAAAGGTTACTGAAGAATTATTTAATAGGCCATGAATTGATATTTTCAACAGTGACTCTAACTGTGTACTGGACACCTTCAGACCTACAGAAGATCCCACTACAAAATTTGGTTGTGTTTGTCATTGGTATAAATGCACTGGTGGCACAGGCAATGAGGTTTGTACTTTTTATAAATATATATAATAATGAAGCAAAGTAGCTTTGAAAGATTAGCCAACATTTTAATGAACTATTCTGGCTAGCTTGTAGACATGTTTTGAAACAGTTACTTATCATGCCCTCAATTGCATTAAGATTTTATTTCTAGTGATTTTATTTGTAAACCATGATTCGGTGACTTCAGTGACTCAGTCATAGTTTAGGTGCCCATTGCAGGAGTGGGTGGGAGGTTCTGTGGCCTGCATCATGCAGGAGGTCAGGTTAGATGATCATATTGGTCCCATCTAACCTTAGAAGCTATGAATGCTGATGGCAATGGACCAGACCTGAAATTGTCTTTTTCTGACAAGAACAATGTGGGCATGAAGAAATGATGCCCCTTGTACCATCTAACAAGGATGCAGGTGCAGTTTGCTGGTGAGGGGGAGTAGGAGGTATGTGAACTGGGGTGAGGCCCTTCTGTCTCTTGCTCATCAATTGTAATCCAATTTGGGCTCGCAGTGACTCCTGTCTGTTTAGTTGTCTGCGGGAAATAAGCTGGATATCTTAGTTTGGTTTGTAGGGAACAGTGTCCATACAACACAATAGCACAAGTACAACTGACATTAATTGGCACTCCTATCACAGTCTCAGTAAAGAGACCAAGGGACCAAGAACTAACCTTATCTCACCTCTATCGATGTTTCCTACTGGTCAAGATAAAGTCAAATGGAGGGAGGGGTTCCAAAAGTGTACACTTACATGGATAATCCAGCATAACTTCCCTGACATAAACAAAAGGAGAAGGATGATTTGGTAAATTAAGTCATGATGCACCTCTATTTAAGTTGCTGATAACAGCTATGAAGGATGTGAATCAAGCAGTAGATTTGAAATAGATCATTGCCTTGAGTCCGTAATTTTGACCTGGCTAATCAGCATGTAACTTGCTGAATGGCAAGAGTTCTCTAGGCTTCTGTTTTAGCTTGATAAGGAGTGTTGGATAGAGAAGATAAAAACATTTATCTGTTAGTCTTTAATCCAGATGAAAGAACAGAGGCAGCATACTGGACACAAACAAATGATGCTGATAAAGTACATCTGTTTTCAGGAGCTTAATATGAGCAATTGAAAAGGATGCAGAATGGATTACAAAATCTGCCCAAGCTACTATGATGTACTCCTCCCTAGAAATAAGCCAAAGCAGAAAGCTTTCTCTCAGCTCAAATCTTTAATGGGTCACTTGAAATGAGCTCTCCTTTTTGTCTTGGGTTTGTGAATCCAAAACCCAACAGATTCATCTTTGAAAAAACAACATTCAATGAGCGTGTTTTCTTTTTTTCAAACCAAAAGTGGCCCCCCTCTCCACTCATCTCTACTTGCTGCAGAATCAAAACCCAAAAGTAATATCAAGCTGAACACATTTTAAACATACATCATTTAAATTGGCAGAAGGCTCTATGCAAAAGTCGATTTGTATGCAGGAGTCAATGTGCACTCCACTTTTGTGAAACACTTGCATGTCTGGACACTTGGTAGTGGTAAAAGTTGTTATAGTGGTAATGGCATTGGAAATACAAGTTCAGGTTTTTAGTAGAACTGCAGTCCAGGCTTCTTCATACACCTACATTTACACTTCTGTCATGAAAGGGTTGCATCTCATGGTAATGGTTCTCTTAAATTGCCAAAGGGATAGCCGTATTAGGCTAGTCCAGCAAAAAAACCAAGGAGTCATGTGGCACTTAAAGACTAACAGAATCTGTTAGTCTTTAAGTGCCACATGACTCCTTGTTTTTTTTTTTTCTCTTAAATTGATCTCCTTGTTTTTTTCAGCCCTATCTGCAGAAACTGCAAACCAAGATGCCTCATACAGCAAACTTAAATCCCATTGGCTTTAAATACATAATTCCATTCCTTGCTAAATAAAGGTCTTAATCAAAACAGCTGCTTAACTGAGATTAGGAAATATGTATTTCAGTGTATTAACTTCATATAGATATGATGTAAGTTTTATATCCTTGCATCTTAAAATTGCATGAAGTTGCCTACTCCTTTCCTTCAGTGTATGACCAGCTAGAGATCAGTCCCCTTCTTGTACTCAGCCCAGTGTGTGGTAATCCGGCTAGTGATTCTTATCTTCCACTTACCTTTCCTTATATCTTAGATTTTAAAGACCATTCACTAGGAAGAGGAAAACACAACACTGTGTTTTGAGTAAATCTTTGTTTATGCTACTAGTGACTTGAATTGGCCAATTTGTTTGACTAAGAACCATTTCCATAAGCAAGGGTTTTCTGTATCAGATCTTACATCATTATTCTGTCATTCAGCTAACATCAATATCCTTCAAGAATTCAGTTTGCACATGATGAAAATTCTGAGTAGTTGGTGTTTTTTTCTTAAATCATAAGAATGTCTGTACTGGGACAGACCATTGTGTATCTAACCTAGTATCCTATTGTCCAACAGCAACAAACGCCAAGTGTATGTAGGGGGAAAGAACACAGCAGGAAATCATCAAGATTTATACAGTTGCTCATTCCCAGCTTCTAGCAAACAGCAATCCCTACCCATGTGGCTATCATCCATTGATGGATCTATACTTCATGAACGTACCTAATTCTTTTTTGAACCCTGTTATAATGTTGGCCTTTATAGCATCCTTGGGCAAGGAATTCCATGGGTAGACTGCATTGTGCAAAGAAAAGGATCCTTTTGTTCATATTAAATTTGTTGCCCATTAATTTCATTTGGTGATTCCTACTACTTGTTTTACTAGGAGTAAACAACACTTCCTTATTGACTTTCTCCACAATATTCAAGATTTTATAGACTTCTAGCATATCACCCCTTAGTTATCTTGTTTCCAAGCTGAAAAGTCCTCGTCCTACTAATCTCTGTTCACATAGAAGCTTTTTCATGCCCCTAATCATTTTAGTTGATCCATTTTCTGTACTGTTTCCACTTCAGACTCTTTTTGAGGTTGGCAGCCAGATTTAGAAAGCAAAAACAAGAAGAGCCCTGTGGCACCCTAAAGATTAACAGATTTCTTTGGACATAAGCTTTCATGGGCTCCAGCCCACTTAGTCAGTTGCAGCAGGACTCTCATTGTTTTTGGTGGACACAGACAATCACAGCTATTCCTTCCCAGATTTAGACACAATATTCAAGATATCGGCATATCATGGATTTATAAAGAGTCAATATGATATTTTCTCTCTTATTCTTTATGCCTTTCCTAAGGATTTCTAACATTCCATTGGCTCTTGATTGCCACCGCACATCAAATGCATGTTTGAGAAAGACCCACGATGACTTCAAGATCTTTCTTTCACTTTCCTCTGTAACACGGGGCATGATTCAGTTTTTGGTGGATTCTCTGTACCATAAAGTCTTTCAATAATGATTTGAGAACTTTGGTAACTTAGTCATAGGTTAGGGGTTTATTACAGAAGTCAGTGGGGGAAGTTCTGTGCACTGCATTGTACGGTAGTTTAAACTACATGATAATACTGATCCCTTCTGACATAAGACTCTGAGTCGTTGAGTGATTACAGCTATTTTGGACCCCATCATTTTGTATGTATTCTTCGGATTATCTTTTCCACTGTGTGTTGCTTTTGCATTTTTCAACAATGAATTACCTCTGACCAATTCTATTCTATTCTATTCTAAGTGGGTTGCGGCCCACAAAACCTTACGCATGAAGAAATGTGTTCATTTTTTAAAGGTGCCACAGGAATTTTGTTGTTTTTGCCATGCACAGACTGACATGGCTACCCTTCTGGAATCTTCTCTTTTGTTGCCCAGTCATTGAGTTTTTTGAGATCTCTTTGTAACTGTTTGCAATCTGCTTTGGGCTTAACTATCTTGAGTAGTTTTGTGTCATCTGCAATATGTCATCTCACTGTTCACTTCTTTTCCCTGATAATTTAAAAATCTGTTGAAAAGCATTGGACCAATTACTGACCCCTGGGGAACATCACTATTCCCTCTGTCTGTTCTGAAAACTGATAATTTATTTTCGTGGTTCCTGATCTGTGGCCTGGGGGCCAAAAGTGGCATGTGAGGACTTTCAAAGAGGCCTGTACATCCCTCCTGATGGGTGCAGAAGGGAGCCATTGCTTAAGGACCCAGTTGTTGCTATGGGACTACAGGACCAATGTAGGCACCTCGCTACAGCCAAAGGGAACAGTGGTTATGTCTACAATGTGTGTGTGGGGGGAGAAGGGGATGGAAGTTGACTTAACAAGGTTAACTTTACCCTGCCCCCTGTCCTGATTGGGTACCCAGAACCCAATTGGCTCCAGGGGCTAATCTGGCCCAGGGGGCCCAATATGGCTCCTGACCTCTGGTGGGCCCGGCTCCCAGGCCTTCTCCACAGGCATAAGGGCTGGCAAAGAGGTGCTAGGAGCCCAGTCTAGCTCCCAACTCCTCTCCACAGGCAGCGGGGACTTAGAGCCGGCTCCTGCTGGCAGTGACAAATGACTTGGTGCCAAATTCAGCCCTGGGTCGCTTGTCACCACCAGCAGGAAACTCGGCAGCCTGGTCAGTTTCACAGGAATGAAATTTTTCTGGCTGCAGAATCACTTGAGCAGGGGCTCTGCAGACTAGTCAGTTTCACTCTGATGAAATTGATCAGGCTGCTGAACCTCCTGCCTGTGGTGACAAGTGATCTGGAGCAGAATTTGGCCTGGGTCACTTGTCATTGCAGGCAGGAGCTGGCTCCAAACTCCTGCCACCCACAGAGAGGGGCTGGGAGTGCAATGGCATCCCTCAGTCCTCTCTGCAGGTGGCAGGGTGGCAAAGAGGGATTAGGAGCCTGATCTGGCTCCAAGTCCCTCTCCGCAGCCAGGGACACATCATGCTGGCATCTTCACTGGCTGCTTGGGGAGCCAGCTCGTCTCCTGCCCACTTGCAAGGTGCAGAGTGTGGAAAATTGACTAGACTCCTAGCTGCGTGCTCCACCATGCAAGCTGTGGAGCGAGATGGGCTCCGAGCTGGCTCCTAGCTCCTGCAGCATGCAGAGTGGGTTTGGGAGCCCTTTTGACCTCTCAGCCCCTCTTTGCACACTGCAGGAACTGGCCCAGCACCAGCGGAGAGGGGCTGGGAACTGGATCTGGCCCCCAGCTCCTCACCAAAGGGCAGGAGCCTTATCGGGCCCCAGACTGGAATGAGGCTCAGAGCTCGATCATGCCCACAGGCAAGGAAGAGGGCGGGCCCTGTCGTGTAAAGTCAGCTTAAAAGCTTAAGCTGATTTACAAGGCAGGAATTATTAAGTCGACTTAAGCATTTGCTTAAGTTGACAATAATTTCTAAATATAGACTGGGATTTGTTTAAGTCAACTTAAGGGGTTTTAAATCAACTTAAACCCCTAATGTTGACATACTCTGTGACTCCCACCCCCTAGCTGTAGCAGGGAGCACAGCAAAGTGCTATCCTTAGGCACTGGGGTCCTTGCTAGAGCCAGAGGGAACAGAATACTGATGTCCTGTATCCCTGCCTGAAAAAGTTGGACCATACAGGGCTAAAGGACATGAATGGTTTTCCTGCTGCACCCAGTGAATGAGAAGCTGAGTGAAGAGGAGGCTTCCTCACTGAACTACATCAGTCTGGCTGCAGCAGTGGTGTTGGGGGTCCTGCTGGTGGAGACTGGTAGTCCTTCATGGTAGTAAAAATTGTCTGTGGCTCCCAAGCTAAAATGAGTGGGAATGACTGATTTATTCCTACCCTTTGTAGCCAATTTGCTAAGCTATTTTTGATTCAGGAGAGAACCTTCTCTCTTAGGCCATGACAATGTATTTTGCCTAAGAGTCTTTGGTGAAGGACCTTTTCAAGGACTCTCTGAACATCCATGCACACTATATCTGCTGGATCACGCTTGCCCACATGTTTGCTAACCTCCTTAAAGAATTCCAGTAGATTGGTGAGTCAAGACTTTTTCCCTTTACTTTTCACCAAGGAAATTGTGTTCATTTATGTATCTGATAATTCTGTTCTTTAACTAAAGTTTCAATCAATTTGCCTGGTACTGAAGTTAGGTTTACTGGCCTATAAATGCTGAGGTCTCCTCTGGAGCTTGTTTTTTGTTTTGTTTTGTTTTTTTAAAGGAGCATCACGTTAGCTTTTTTCCAGTTATCTGAAACAGAATATATTTAAATTATAGGTTACCTAACAGTTATTAGTTGTATAATTTCACATTTGAGTTCCTTGAGATCTCTTGGGTGAATACCATTTGGTTTTGGTAACTTGCTACTGTTTAATTTATCTGCCTTTTCCAAAATCATCTCTAATGCACCTCAGTGGGGCAGTTTCTGAGATCTGTCACCAAAAAAAGAATGGTTTAGGTTGGAGAAACTGCCCCTTGAAATCTTACTTTTATTTCAAAGTAGAGCTACTCTTCCATCAAAAGGCATGTAGAGCAGGAAAAAGAAAAGGAACTGGTAGCTCTGACTGTCTGATATTTTCTCCCTAATTCTTTCAAATATACTGATTAAACCAAGAAGTGTTTGGATGTGTATGTGTGTCTGGTTTTTCTTTTTCCACCTTGTGGAGGAAAAATGCACTCTGTACCTGAGACATAACTACATAATTCATTTTCACTTGCAATTACTTTAAAAACAGGCTTGTTCTCTTCAGCTGCTTGTACTTCAGAAAAAAAGCTAGATGTATGTTTGTACAGAGAAGTCAAATAGTCCATCAGGAGGTCTCCTCCCAGAAAAATGAGTCATACAGTGTGCTAGGAAAACAAATGCTAAAAGCTGCCGCTGCTGCTTCTACTATATAGGGGCAATCCTTTCACATGGAGTTAGGTCCTATACACCTGGAATAAAGATACTTACAAAATATCCCCAATGACCACTGTTAGTTTCATTAAAAAATTATACCGTTTTTTGGCAGAAATTTAAATAATTACTAAAGTACAGCAGTGACAGAAGAAATGAGATTTTACAGCATGTGTGCTTGCAGTCTCCTAATCAACTAATGGTTCATATAAGATCCTCTTTAACATGGTTCATATTGAGGCACGTCCCTGCTGGGTCTCTCTAATGAAAAATGTTTCTCTGCTGACGTTAAACAGGGAACAGGAGCTAACCACAAGCTGTTTATTCTCCACTGCAGTTGAGCTAATTAACTAAGTCACACAATGCATCTCTTCTGATTTAACCTGTGCACACTTACTTCTAATGCTAACCTACTGGGGGCTGGACAATGTGCACTCATGATCAATGGGGAAGGGGGGCATGCTGGAACTTTGGGGCCAGGAGAGATTGTTTAGGCTGATTATTCCTAATGTTGTCTTTATGTGTGCTGCTCTCTGAAAAGGACGGGGCATGTAGCTTAACTCAATGGTGTTCTTCTGCCATTGAGAGGACATCGGGGTAGATCTTCAAAGACACAAATGGCTGTTAGGTAGCTGGCTGTTAGGTAGCTGACTTCCATTGTCTTTCAGTGGTTAATTGGGTGCTTAACTCCTTCATGTACCTTGGAAAATCTGCCTCCAAAACATACAAGAGCCAAATGCTATTTCCATGGGTTTCACAGTTAAAACAGAAAAGTAGGAATGAGGAGCTCAAGGTTCTATTCCTGGATCTGTGACTAGCTCACTGTGAGACTTCAAAAAAAAATCACTTACTCCCTTTGAGTCTCCATACTCCATCTGTAAAATGAGGATGAGTGTATTACAAATTGCCAGAGCAACACTCAAAACTACACTGTGTACATGGTGGCTTCTGGTGGAGTTGCATGCCTCTGCACAAGTGCAGAAATAATGCCCCTTATAGATTTTACTCTTTCTCTGCAGCAAAATTGATTCAAATACTGTTCTAGGCAGTGGCTGGGTGAGGGGGTAGGGCAAGAGAGTGTCTGGCTTGGGTGTTGGGAGTGGCATGAAGAAATTCAAATCACTACCATGAGCAGTGGGGCTGAGCTTTCTCTGTCTTTCTTGCACATTATGGATGTGCACATGGAACCGGGGAGAACTGGGAATGCCCCAGCTAGTGACCCCATCCTGTGCTGGACTACAGTTGCTAGTCCTGCCTGGCATCATGGGGGAGGAAGAATGGGACTTCCTTTCTGTTATGCAGTGTCATCTCTCCAGTGGCTAGGGATGAATGGTGGTAGGCAGTTGGTGGGGAGGGGGTGGAGAGATGTTGGGTGGTTCAGGTATGGGAGGTGGGTCTTAGCAGGGTGGGGGGTTCACAACTGTGAGATTCAGCAGGTATAATCTAGAGGTGGGGAGGGGGTCCAGAGGCATGGGGGTGTGACTTGGCAGAGGAGGTCTGAGTGGGAAAGGCTGGATACAAGTGAAATGTACAGATGGGATTAGGAAGCTGATGGTATTCTACATAAAAGCAGAGTACTCAGCTCCACCCTGCCTGCCCAACATCACACTTCCATAGCCAGCCTGTGCTTCATCCTGTTTATGTTGCAGTTCAGGGGAAAACCAGAACTATTCTCTGCAGTGAGGTGGCCAAATGCATGACCTTAGAACTCAAAAGTCCCCTCCTCTACTGCACCACTTTTGTTCATTCAAATGCTTTGGTTCCTCTCATAAGGGTAGCTCTTCATTAATGGAATTCTGGCAGGATGTTTCCACTGATTGTTTCTCCATGACAGAGAACACCTACAGAATAGTACTATTTTCCCTCCTTAGGGTTAATTTTTAGCAATCAGAAGATTGCTAAGCAAGCATGGTGGTATATGTACAGTTTCTTTAAAGCTGCAGTTGTAAACATGCAGGAGAGAGCACTATTTAGTTTTGCATTCCTGCTGATCCAAGCTAATAACCACTGATGAATTTACAAATGTATCTAAGTTTTTTTTTTTTTTTTCTGTTATAATCTTGGCTTTTACAACATCCTCTGGGAAGGAGTTCCACAGGTTGACCATTCATTCTGTGAAGAAATGGTTCCTTTTGTTTGTTTTTAAATCTGCTGCTGCTTATTTTCATTTGGTGATCCCTTGCTTTTGTGTTACAAACAGGAGTAAATAACATTTCTTTATTGACTTTCTCCCTATCAGTCATGATTTTATAGACCCCTATCATCTTCCCCCTTAATCTCCCTTTTTTCAGGTCATTTATAAATATGAGAACAGTTCTCATCCTGGTACATATGCCTGGGGAACACCACTATTTCCCTCTCTCCATTCTGAAAACTGACCATTTATTCCTAATTTCAAAAGGGATAGCTGTGTTAGTCTAGTCCAGTAAAAAAACAGCAAGGAGTTGTGTGGCACTTTAAGAGTAACAGATTTATTTTTTGCATGAGCTTTCGTGGGAGAAGATCCCACTTCCTCAGATGCTTCGAAGATGGGTGAACTTACAGAAAGGAATGAAACTAAATGCAAGGGGGTGTAAAACATAGGATCAGGTCATAAAGTACTCTTACACCCCCTTGCATTTAGTTTCTCCCACGAAAGCTCATGAAAAAAATAAATCTGTTAGTCTTAAAGTGCCACTCAACTCCTTGCCATTTATTCCTATCCTAAGTTTCCTGTCTTTTAATCAGTTACAAATCCTGTAGAGGAACTTCCCTGTTATCCCAGGACAACTTAGTTTGTTTAAGGTCCTTTAATGAGAAAGCAGTTCAAAGGCTTTTTTAAAATATAAGTATCCAGAATGGGAGGTAGATGAAAACTGATCTAGCCACACGCTTTTCAGTGATGTGTCAAGGAAAACGGAGTTGCATTCAGTCTAACATTGTTCTCTTAATTGTAACAAAGCTCCTTACTATGTGTTAGAATACAGTCGGTATGTCTATACTTGAAAGTTAGTTCTAATTATCGAGGCTTAAATCTAACTAACTTATTACGTATCTACACTAGCCTTTCATTAGTTCAAACTAAGAATTCCTTAATTTGAGCTAATGAACACTTAGTTCAAATTAATAAGATCTGCTGGTTAGTTCGAACAAACCCCTTAGTTTGATCATTAGTTCAAGCTGAGAACAGTGAAGACTAGGACTAACCCTTAGTTTGAACTTTTTAATTTGAATTAAGTGCAGTTAGTTCAAACTAACAAAGTGGACTAATTTGAACTAAAATTGGTTTGAATTTGTTCACATTGTTAATTTGAACTTATAAATTTGAGTTTAGTTTGAACTAACCTTGAACGTATTAGTTCGAATTAACAAATTTGAACCAACTTTTCCTAATGTAGACATAGCCAGTGACTCCAGACACATGGCATGATATATCTGATTAATCTGGGCAGAAGCATTTTAGGGACATAAGACATGCTGGGCTGGATCCAAAAAAGAGACTTTGGTGCTCTGACACCCAGCATCACAACATTTCTGTGTCCAGAAAATGTCTGACATCTACAGAGCTTGGGTTAGTCTTCCAGGCTTCAATCCAATGAATGGGGAAAGCTAGATGACTAATGGTGGGGTCCAAAAAACCAAGGATACTAAGTCTGTCTCCCATCCTGGCCAATAGAGAATCCTGACAAGGACAAGAGAGCTATAGCTTAAAACCCGTAACTTTCTGGAACTTGGAAGCCGAAGTCTATGTTGGAGTAAGCACATCCACTAGATCAGGTCCTGCAAGTGAGATGGAAGAAAAGGGGTAACCCACAACTTTTTCTGGTTCATGAGCTCCAATAAAGATTAGGTGTTTAGACACCAAGGGTGGGGCTGCAGTGTGCATGTCCAAAGGCAGAAATTTAGGCACCTAGGAGACTTTTATAGCAAATATTTAGGTGCTTAGGAGTTTTAGACACATACAGGGTTAAATGGCAGCTGAGCAGGGGTTTTGAGGATCTCAGTGGAGCCTGAATTTTGGATTTCTGGATCTAAAGTGGGGAGTTGAGGTTCCCCCAAATCATTTTTGGATTTGTACATGCTGGATTTGAGCCTTTGTCCATGGGTTTGTTGATTGATGTTCACATTTCTATTGAACCATCTGAAGCCTTCCTCTTGATATTCCATCAACTTTTTCATTGCTCATACTATATGACTGACTAACAACTTTGATAAAGTTATGCTAAATATACAAATTCAACTCTAGTCAGTTCCCACCCTCCTGTGCCCACCTCGTGCTGCATTTTTCATGCATTTACAGTTAATGAACAAATTGCTCTCAGAATAACATGGCTAGAAAAACACGCTTGATATTTTACTGCCAAACATTTTTCCTCATCTCTCTGGCTGAACTGACTGAAAATAGAAATGCTGGAGCCAATAAATGGCATTACTCAAACAAGTCTGAAAATCTAGTCAAGTAATTGAGGTATTTCTCTGTCTCGTTATATCTTTCCTCCCCCTAATGGCAAACCATGGCTGAAAAGCAAGTGAAGCATTTTGTATACTGGGAAGTAAGCAGCTGCATATATGATAACATAATTGAGAACAAACCAGACCCATTCTCTTATTATTTCTCTGCGTTTTTAGTAGCTGGTAGGATTAATGGTGTGTTGTGATTTCTCATTCAAAAAGCTGTTTCAGGGGTAGACCACAATCAGAGTTGTCATCTGCATTCACACAGTAATTCTGTTTATCATCACACAGTTCCCACTTCAACATGCTTATTTTATTAGGGCTGTAATTGGCAGGTCAGGCTTATGCTTTCCGTGTAAAATCCATGGTGGATACAAAGCAGTGATAGTAATTTTTGCTGACACACACACACACACACACACACACACACACACACACACACACACA